>JAWDJV010000078.1:0-44743 GCA_033119285.1 Teratosphaeriaceae sp. CCFEE 6253 | reverse complement strand
ACCGTCTGCACGTCGATGCCGCGCGCGAGGACGTTGGTGGTGATGAGGACTTTGGCCGCGCCGGAGCGGAACTGGTCAAAGACGGCGTCGCGCTGCGCGCCTTCCAGCGCGCCGGAGAGCATGGCGACCTTGTGGCCCTCGGCGCTCATGCGGCGCTCGATTTCCGCGGCCGTGTCGCGGCGGTGGACGAAGATGATGGAGGACGCGATAGTCATCAGGCCGTAGAATTTGACCAGGGCCTCGTACTTCTCCCGGTCGGAGGCGCAGTCGAGGTACATCTGCTTGATGCCCTTGACCGTCAGCTTCTCCACCTCGAGCGTGATCTGATTGGCGGCCGGGGCGAAGCGGGCGGCGAACTGCAGGACGTCCGGTGGGAAGGTGGCGGAGAAGAGGACGACTTGGATGGTCTTGGGGAGCAGGTTCTTGACGCGCTGGCACTGGTCGCCCATGCCTTGCATGTCGAGCATGTTGTCCGCCTCGTCCAGGGTGAGGACCTTCAGCTGGCGGACGTCGAGTTGGCGGCGGCGGATGATGTCCATGGTGGTGCCGGGGGTGCCGACAATGACGTGGCCGTCGAGTTGCTGGCCGCGGGGGATGGTCTGCGGGATGGCTTCGGAGATCTTGAGGCCTTTGGAGGTGAGGAAGAGGCCCATGACCTGAGCGACGCCCGCGATCTGCTTGGCGAGCTCACGCGTGGGGGCGAGCACGATGCACTGCGGGGCTTGCACATTCAGATCCACGCGGGAGAGCATGTTGAGCACGAACGCCGCCGTCTTTCCTGTTCCTGATTGTGACTGGCCGATGAGGTTCTGAGGCGGGTTCTTCAGGAGGAGCGGGAGAGCGCGCTCCTGGATCTTGGAGGGTTTCTGGAAGCCCATGGCGGAGAGACCGCGGACAAGCTCCTCGGGTCTGTAGGAGCATTAGCTGCAGCAGACAGGAACGTGGTGATGGCTCTTACAGCTGCAACTGATCGAACGTCTTGATGGAGTAGAGCGGATTGTTGGGATCATCTTGCAGATCGGCCAGCTTGACGTTGACGTCGAACTCGGGCTCATTCAGCCCGCCCGAGCCGCCCGTCCATGTCGTCGCGCCGTCGGTCTGCGCCATGCCGAGCGAGCCGTCGTCGTCCTTTCTCGATTTCGATGGCGTTGGTGCTTCCTCAGGCTCCTTCATAATTTCCGCCTCCTTCTCCTGCACCGGCGTGGTAACCTCATCAGCCCAGTTGAACTTGCCGGGGGTGAAGGAGTTGGCGGTCGGGTCAGTGCCGTTGGTCTTCTTGTCGGACGAGGGGAAGGTCATGCGGTCCGCGAAGGACTTGGCGAGGTTAGAGCTGTCGGGCTCGCTGGGGAGCGGCTTGGAGTCCGGCATTGTGAATGTGCGTGGTGAAGTGCTGTTTGGAGTGAGTGAGGCGCGTGCGGGACGCTGCAGCCCGAAAGCGGGCGCCTGCACGGGGTTGGCTGTGGATGCCGGCAGACGCTAGTCATGCATCGGCGGTGGTGTAATGATGGCGGTCGCAGTGGGTGTGAATGGTTGGACTGTGTGAAGAGTGAATGATGTTGGACATTCACTCGCGAGGACGTGGAAGTGGGGCCTCGAACTTTTGGAAGCTGCAGCCTCGCGCGTGCCTGCCGACGGGCCCTCCCGCCGCGGACCCTCTCCACCCTAGCGCGGGGTCGTTCGATGGAGACGTCGTCGGCTCGGCGGCAGAAAGCACCGGACAGACATCCGCTCCACCCCCCCACGTGCTCTCCTCCTCCACCACCGCACCCCATCGATGTCTCGGGTAGCCACGGGCCATGGCAGAAGTCGACATCGCGCCCAACTTCGGCGGCGAGCTGAAGGACGGCTTCAAGCCCGTCAACGCCTGGCTCTCCGGCGGCATCGCCTGGCTGGATGACATCCAGCAATTCTACCGCGAGCGCAGCGCCATCGAGCGCGAGTATAGCCAGAAGCTTGGCGGCCTGGCGAAGAAGTACTTTGAGAAGAAGGCGAAGAAGAGCAGCAGCCTTAGCGTCGGGGACAGCCCAACCGTCACCCCGGGCTCGCTGGAGAGCGCGTCGATGACCACGTGGACGGTGCAACTGACGACGCTGGAGCAGCGCGCCGCCGAGCACGAGCGCTTTTCCACCCAGCTGATCGGGAGTCTGGCGCAGCCGCTGCAGAATCTGGCGGAGCGGTATGAGGGGTTGAGGAAGCAGCACGCGGAGTATGCCGCCAAGCTGGAGAAGGAGCGGGATGGGGCGTATGGGGATCTGCGGAAGACGAAGGGGAAGTACGATGGCGTGTGTCAGGAGGTGGAGAACCGGCGGAAGAAGATTGAGAGTAGCTTTGATCATGGCAAGACCAAGGCGCAGGGGCAGTACCTGCAGCAGCAGAGCGACATGCGGAATACGAAGGTGTGTAGCAATGATGTTAGATGTGTTGAGGTGGTGCTGACGAGCCGGCAGAATACATATCTCATAGCTATCAATGTCACCAACAAGCAGAAGGAGCGCTACTACCACGAGTACGTCCCCGAACTCCTCGATGTAAGATCTCCATCTCTACCAAGCCTCATCAACATGACCCCGCTGCTGCAACAACATTCTGACCCTCCCAACCCAGTCCCTGCAATCCGTCTCTGAGGCCCGCACTGCCACCCTCAACAAACTCTGGTCCACCGCCGCGGGTCTTGAAACAGACACCCTCCAGCGCTCCCTCCACCTCCTCACCCACCTGGCCGGCGAGATCCCCCGCAACAACCCTGTGCTGGACAGCATGATGTTCCTCCGCCACAACGCGCCCCCGGCCACCTGGGCCGACCCGCCGGACTTCGCCTTCGAGCCCTCCCCTGTCTGGCTCGACGACGACGTCATGGCCGCCGACCCCGCCGCCAAGACCTTCCTCATGAACATTTTGGCGAAGAGTAAAGCCGCACTGGGCGAGCTGCGGAGGGAGTGCGAGGCGCGGCGGAAAGAGGTCCAGGCTACCCAGCGCGTGCGCCAGCTCATCCGTGAGGGCAAGGATGGCCGCGACGAGCTGGAGGTCGTGCGTTCGCTGTTTCACAGCCAGGAACTGCTGCACGAGGCCGAGCGGCGAATGGTCAGCGCCGAGGTCGAGGTTAGCACCATCACGGCCGCGGTCGGGGACATCACCGTCGGCGCGCGCGGCCACGCGATGCGGAACGAGACCTTCAGATTACCGACCAACTGCGACCTCTGCGGCGACCGGATCTGGGGCCTGAGTGCCAAGGGCGTGATCTGCGGCGAGTGCGGGTATACCGGGCATCTGAAGTGCGAGATGAAGGTCCCCGCCGATTGCCCCGGGGAGTTGACGAAGGAGCAGAAGAAGGCGAGTAAAGCTGAGAGGCAGGCGGCGGCGCAGGCGCAGGGAGCGCCGCCGAGTCCCGGGAGTAATGGCGCCGATCACCGGAACAGCACGGCGGGCAGCGGAGGAGGGAGTCAGCGCGGTGGGTTGACGATGGGATTGCAGCGGAGCGACACGATGGGGAGTATGAATACGCTGAGCTCCGGATACGCGGCGAGCGCGCATCGGAGCGTGAGCGGGACTACGGTCGCTACGTTGCGGGATAATGGGGATGCCGCCGGGGGGATGAAGATCAATACCTCGTCTGCGGGAGGTCGACAACAGCGAATCATGGCCCCAGCCCCGACTTCGCCCTTCCGAGGCAACGACGACGAGGACGACGAGGACGACGACGAGCAGCCGGGGGGGAGGATGCTGTACGCCTACACCGCCAACGCGGCGGGGGAACTCGACATAGCGGAGGGCGCGACGTTCGTCCTCCTCGAGCCCGACGACGGGAGCGGGTGGATCAGGATCCGCCCTCTGACCCCGGGCGCTTCTGCCGCGGGTGGGCTGGTGCCGGCGAGCTACGCCGACCTCTCGCCCCCGCGCCCCACCTCATCCGCGCGCTCCCCGACCGCCACCACGCCGAATTACCAGCGCCCTACCTCCGTCGCGGCCTCGACGTCGAATCTCTCCCTCACCGGCAGCTCCGATGGCTCCGTCAAGAAGAAGGTCGGTCCGGCGGTTGCGCCGCGCCGGGGCGGGGGCGGGGCGAAGAAGGTGAAGTATGTGGAGGCGCTGTACGCGTACACGGCGCAGGCGGCCGGGGAGGCGAGTATGGCGGCCGGGGAGCGGTTGGTGCTGCTGCAGGGGGATCAGGGGGATGGGTGGGTGGAGGTCATGGGTGCTGCGGGCGGAGGCGGGGGCCGGGGGGTGGTGCCGGGGAGTTGGGTGCGGGAGGTGTGAGTAGGGTGTTGGATGGCGGTGGTCCAGAGGGGGGGTTGATGCCGTGATGGGTTGGGTATGGGATGGGATGGGATGAGATGCATGGAACGAGTGTACGCCGTCGAGAAGGTGAAGGCGGGGGGGGACGGCGCGAGCATCTGCGCATAGATGCGCTTGCATAGCGATCATTCCCAAAGCATCGGCGTGTAGTAGAGCTCACTGTGAGTTTAGAGCGCGGAAGCGCCGGGAAGCTTTTCATCTATACATCTATATCGAGCCCCCAGAGCCCGCAGCCCGAAAAGCCCTCGATACATACTCACGTCCGCTTTGCCTTTCCCTACTATCAGGGATCCCCACAGCAGCACCCCTGCCCGGGAGGATCCAGGTCCTGCATGAGGAAGTCGCCGAGGTCCAACTGCGCCGCGCCGTCATCGTCATCGTCGTCGGGTAAGGCGAAGGCCTCCCCGGGGTCGAAGGGCGTGAAGTCCGGTATTGAGTTTGGCAGCGGTTGCGAGGGTGGCGGGCGGTGCAGATTGAGATGCGGCTCGTGGTAAGGCGGAGCGGGAGCGAAGAGGGGCTCGTCGGGGAAGAGCTCCGGATCATGCTGGAGGAAAGGTGGCGCGAGATCGTGCTCGTTGAGTGCCGGGAAAGCCTGTTGCACTGCGTCCGGCCGCTGCGGCTGGAAGGCGTGCTCGACGGCCGGGGCGACGTAGGTGGCGGTGCGCGCGTGTTTGCGCCCGCAGCAGTGCGCCCAGCTGCCGTTACTCGCGTTCTGCATGAGCGGCGGGCAGTTGCGGCAGGTGCAGCCGTTGAGGCCGCAGGTCTGGCAGATGGCGGACGGGAACTGGTACCGGTAGTAGGCGTCGTTGAGTTTGTTGAAGTCGAAGCTCGGTTGGAGGGAGGGGGGCTCGAGGGGTGGGTCGAGGTCGGGTATGAGGGAGTCGAAGGGCGCGAAGATCGGGTCTGGGGCTAGTGGGAGTGGGTTTGGGGCGGTGAAGGGCGCAGGTGGGTTGCTCTGCTGTGGTGTTGCGGGGCCTTGACAGCAGGAACGTGGCTCATCGAATTGGGGAAGCTCGTACTGGTGAGGCCGGCGCTCGCGTGGCGCCTGTGGTGACTGGCCCTCCCATGCGAGTACGTTCGGCGTCACCACTTGCTCGCTTCCCTGCGGCGCGCCGAGGCCCATCATGCCGAATCGGGGCGCTAGAATGGCTGGCGGAGACTGGTAGCCGGAGTAGGGATTCGCGTGTAACTGCATGGACAGCGGGCTAGGTAGCTGTGCCGGCGTGGCAGGCAGATTGCCAAACAGTTGCGGACTGCCTGGGTACGCGGGTGTCGTCGCTGTTGACGCCGGAGTCGAAGCCACGAGCCTCCCTTCCAGATCCTCCCTCGTCGAATAGAAGCCAACGACCGGCTTCCTCAGCGCCATCAGCGCCTCCCATTGCTCCGGCTCGATCAAGCAGCAGTACCGGCCTTGCTCCTCACATCGACACTCGCCGGACCGCTTCTCACCCTTCTTCGACTTGTGCGGGCATGCCGACCTTGCAACTACGCACTTGCAGCCGCCCGTGGCGCCGTAGCGGCAGTTGCACGAGTTCGAGGGCCGGCCGGGCCGCTTGACGGTCCAGAATATCTTGCTCCGGCAGACGGGGATCCCGCAGGCGGTGGTGCGGTGGCCGCGGATGCACGACATGCACGCCACCTTGCAGAGCTGGTTGGTCCGCGAGTCGAGGACCTCGATGGTCTTGAAGCGCTTCTCCTGCTCCATGCCGACCCCTCATGCCCTTAGGAAGTTGTCCAGATACACAACGGTGA
Source organism: Teratosphaeriaceae sp. CCFEE 6253 (assembly GCA_033119285.1). NCBI lineage: Eukaryota > Fungi > Ascomycota > Dothideomycetes > Mycosphaerellales > Teratosphaeriaceae > Teratosphaeriaceae sp. CCFEE 6253. The sequence continues at coordinate 38,698 of JAWDJV010000078.1, read as the reverse complement.
CGTCAGTCCAGAATGGTTCATGTCGTGGCCATCAAGGGAGGTGTGTGTAGTGGCCGGGGGGTTCCACGTGCAGTGCCAAGGGCTCGTGGGCGGGCGTGGTGACAGGTGCCCGGGGTGCACAACGTGACGGACCTTGCAAACCTTCCCGTCCCTCTTGCGCGAATGAGTGTTCGATGGACGGAGCAAGCTGACAGGCCTCCAGCGAGAAGGCAGAGGAGGATGAGCAAGTATGCGGGTCGTTCCGCGGTGGCAGCTGAGAAGGAGAGAAGCCACATGCACTTCGGGAGCATGTGAATGCTGTAAGGAAACAGGTCGTGACCGCAAGGAACAGGCAGCGAACGTGAAAGGAAGGAAAGTGTACTGAACGTGTGAAAGCTTGTGAAGGTCGTGCGGTAAGACGTCCGTCGAGGTTGCGGTGAAGTCGATCAGCCGGGGATGACTTTCCACTTGGGTATCCGTCTCGGCCCCCTCCACGATGACTAACCTTCGACATCTTACGCTTTCATCCAAGTCGTCTCCATTCACATGCAGGCAGCCGCGAGGCCTTCGTGACTTCCGAAAGCGGATTCAGGAACTGGGAAACCAGTGGAGGCATGTCGAATGTCAGCGATGACGAGGACGACACTACAGCGGGCCTCTTCCAAGAGCCCGACGACTTCTATCTGCCCGAGAAGCAGCCTACGTCGGTGGAACACCGCATGCTGAACGGCCACGTGCTCACCTTACGTCTCGTCGGACACAGTCCCTTATGGGTAGGTGGCATGACTATACTTTCCAGAGTACCTCTCATACATCTTTTATGTACTAACCTGGAGAAAAGGGCCATCTCCTATGGAATGCGGGCCGGACAATAGCAGACTACCTCGAGACCCACAGCACGGCCCTGATCCAGCACAAGCGCGTCCTCGAGCTGGGTGCCGGCGCGGGTCTGCCTTCCGTCATCGCCGCGTTAGGCGGTGCGGCGTGTGTCGTGATCACGGACTACCCCGACACGGAGCTCGTCGAGAACCTCCGCGTCAACGTCGAGGAGAATTGCCGCGAAGGGCAGAGCGTTCATGCGAAGGGATATCTCTGGGGCGCGGACATCATGCCGCTGACGAGCTGCCTACCCGACGAGGACCGCGCAGCGAGGTTCGACGTCCTCATCCTCGCGGACCTGCTGTTCAACCACTCGGAGCACGGCAAGCTGGTATCCTCCATCCAGCAGACGCTCAAGAAGTCCCCCGAGTCCCAGGCGCTGGTCTTCTTCACTCCCTATCGGCCGTGGCTGTTCGACAAGGACATGGCGTTCTTTGATCTGGCCAGGGAGGCTGGGTTCATGGTGGAGAAGATCCTGGAGAAGACCATGGAGAAGGTCATGTTTGATGAGGATCCTGGCGTGAGTGTGACGAGGTTCAACGCTCTTGTTGAATTGGGATACGGGTGCTGACTAGGGCTAGGACGAGCTGCTCCGACGGACGGTGTTTGGATATAGTCTACGCTGGTCCGAGCAAGCTCTGTAGTGATACACCACCGGGTCAATGCACAACCGGTCCCTCGACACCGCCTCAGCTGGAGTCGAGAGAGCCATGCGCACTCCCAGTATGCAGGCCCATGCCACGGGACCCCGATGTCCCGGTCAGAGCACGGCACTGCGATGGGAGGGCCGCCACGGAGCAGCTCCCGCTGCTGTGCCAAGGCCAGCGCGCCGCACGCTGCGCTGCCGCCATTTGGGCTTCCCAGCGCGGACACGCCACCACTGGGCCGAGATCTGGGAGACCTTCCAACCTCCAGTCGAGGTGGGACACGGGACTCAGTCCCGTCCAGATTGCACTGGCCTCCGTTTTGCGGAGCCATTGCTAGTTATGAGGCTGGCTCGAGGTGGACGGATCAGGTTCCTTGCCGCCAACGCGAGTCGCAGGCGCTGCGCGACGGGACCGCACAGTTGCGCCAGCTACCGAAACGTTGGAGGCTTCTGGAGTGAGCTCGGGCAGGGCAGGCAGCATCAACGTTGAAAGCTGTCATTCAGGTAGTCTATGAACAACTCCCGGATCCTGCCTTTGCTGAGGCTGTGCTGCCGATTCAACGCAATGAACTGCCTCCGCAGCCTCTGCAGCTGCGGCAGCGACGGCGCAGTCGTAGGTAGCGTGACACTTTGCTCCGCACTCGGCACCGCCACTTCGCCTCCGCCCTCCCCAGGGTGATCTCGCTGCCACGCCGAGATCACGCCTACGATCTCCGAAGTCGTCTTGTCGAGTTCATAGAGGTAATTCTGCTCTGATTCCGGCTTGAGCACCGTCGCGGCGTTCGGCCGCACGACCTTGGCCTTACCGTCCAAGCCGACCACGGCGTCCCAGATCGCGTCGCAGGGCGGCGCGGGGTCATCATGCGCGACAGTGAAGAGCGGGGCATCCCACCGGCTCATCCCGTTCGGCTCCTCGAAGCGGAAGACGAGGTTCTCGAAGAGCTCGGGCGCGTAGCCCCCCGTGCCGGCCCGCAGTGCGGCGCCGTTCCACTCCCGACAGAGATCAACAGGCGTGCCGACGTGGACGACGCAGTTGGGCGTCTGCACGGCTTTCGCCTCGCAGTAGAGCTGGTAGCGGAAGCCCTTGATGTAGTTCATCCCGTCCGCGATCACGAGGGTGTCGCGGGTCAGGGCGCGCTTGATGGCGGAGGAGAGGGTGGTGCGGGCATCCTTCTCCGGCTTCGCGGTTGCGTAGACATCGCGGGGGAGGCCGAGGGTGTGGTCGGAGAGGTGGTGGGCTTTGAGCCGCTTCACTTTCGGGTCGTCCGAGTTGGCGATCTTCTGGTTGAGGTAGTGGGCGATCTGCTGGCTGCGGTAGGTCTTGCCGCTGGAGGGGTAGCCGGCGATGAGGATGAGCTACATGTGGTCATGTCAGTCATGACAGCCACTCGACAGCGCACTCATATCGCGCTGACGACCTACTGGCATATCAACAAGAGCGCTACAGCAATTCGTGATCGAGGTGACGTCCGGTGTCGTGCTTGCCTATCTGGGTATACCGGCCTCGCGAGCGACTGGGTTTCGACTGCCGGCGGCGGCCCCGGCTGTCAGGAAGAATTGCCGGCGAGCGGAGCGACTGGCCCCCACTGTTTCCCCACGGGATCCACCTCGCTTGGCGGAGAAAGTTCGCGAGGCAAAATACGCGACTTCTTCCGCGGCGGGGCGGGAGAAAGCAAGGGCGGGTCCTGTCGCGTGCTGCACTCCACGCCAGGTGGCGACCCCTGTGTGCGACGAACGACTGCGAGTCTGGGGAAGTGCAGGAGCAGCCTTTGCATCAAGCTTGCGATCCACATCTCAGGCTTCGCGCTGGAGACGATCGTCCGGCGTGTTCATCATCGGCGTGCCCGCCGGTCCACCTTTGGTGATCGCCCGTCAGCGCCGCCTGCCCGGGCTGCATCGATCGAAAGCACAGCTGGAGCCCCCAGGTCATCTGTCATCATTTCCTCCGTGTGAAGGGCGCACCACTGGTGAGCTGAACCACAGGATTCGAAGGACTGCAGGTCGGCGCGCGACTCCGCAATCGCAGCAGATCATCCCGCGCCGGCCCTACCTTTCGTCAATCGGCCGGGCTGTCTCGATTGGCAGACGGAGCCTGGACCTCGGCGTCACGCCCACGTTCCCTTGCAGCCTGTTGTACTTTCGTATACCCGGCAGGCACCACCACCCCAAGTCATCTGCATCTCTGGGCCTGACACTCTATACCACTCACGAACTGGACACGTCGTCGACAATTTTCAGACGTTTGGAAAGACGCAACGCCATACCCACCACGGATTTCCCTGCGCAAACGCTCAAACGCCGTCAGATAGCGACATAGCCTTCGCGGGAATATTTGCGGCGTCACTGTGAAGCAATACCGACGGAGCGGCCAAAGATCACGCATCTGCCCCTCCGACGCCGAATCTTCCGCCGAACCTTCGCTGCTTCCAGCATTCACTTATCATGGTCGTCGAGACTCGATCACAACGACAAGCCTCCCACCACCTCCAACGACCACCTTACCCGCAGATCTCCACCCAATCCGCACCACCTTCCGCCTCGCACTCCGTCTTCCAATCCTCGAGCAGCCTCTCCTCCACCTCCTCCATCTCCCCACCCGGCAGCTTCGGCGCGCAACAACAACCCGACCACTACCACCACGACCACCACAGCATGCTGTCCTCCTCCTCATCACAACAGCCCGGCGGCTTCGGCAGCTCCGCACCCTTGCCCTCGCCCGCGGCAGGGAACCAGCATCAGATGAGCTACTTCGCGTCCTTCGCGCCGCCGCAAGCGTCTACCTCACACTCGGCACAGCAGCAGCAGCGGATACCGGCGCCGCAGCAGCAACATAGCGCGTATCAAGGCCAGAGGGGTGGTGGGGGTGGCATGCCGGAGACGGCGCCGTTCCTGCAGGATTTCAGTCTGGTGGCCGAGGCGGCGAAGCGGGCGCAGGTGGCGTGTCTGTCGCGGGATCTGGGGGAGATTGGGTTATGATGCGGTGGTGCAGTCGCAGGCGTGAGATTGCAGCGTGGAAGGTGTGAGGGTAGCGGTGAGTCGCGCACTGCCCCTGCGGTTTAGCAGGTCGATGGAGTGACGGGGGTGGTATCTTATGGGGTTATGATGAGCCGTTTGAGCGGAGCTGCACGGCACCCGCTGCTTGTGCATCAAGGAGGCATATCTGGGTCTAATGGTCGCTTCGACATCCGCATCTGGCGTTCCTTTGGGACTCATATATGGTATGGCTTCGAGCCTGAAACACATCATGCTCAGCGAGCGTCTGTTCTTCATTCAATTATGTGTCGGATGATCGCATTGTGTCATGCTCCGTGCCACGCCCGTTGCGCAAGCGCCGCGACTCAGGCGTGCAACGGTTTCAGCTTGGCATGGACGTGACGCGAGCGAGCTTCATCTCGCATCCATACAACTCATTACCTTCCCGCAGCTGACTTATCTCCGACGTGGACAGCAGGCTGTTCCGCACTCCATCGCACTTCCTCCTGTATACCTACTTCGCACGTGCAAGCGCCCCCGACCAATTGCGAACCGCGGCGGACGGCAGTGCTGAATCAGCGGCCTTCGCAAAGCGACCAACCCCCCCCCCGGCCCACGATCATCTCATCAAAGACTCCGCCAGCTTCCGCGGCCACGACCATCCACACCACGTATACTTCTGCACAGCGCCGGACAGAGATACAGAGCAGGCGCTTCGAGTGCGCGCATTAGTCGGCAGCATGAGCAACTACAACCAGTACTCGGGCTACGGCGGGAACCCGTACGAGAGCTCGAATCCGTACGCGACCGACGCCGGGAACCCGTACGGAGGCAACTATGGACAGGCCGTAAGTTGGCGATCGATGCAAGATGTGTGCGCACCGCGTGGGGGGGCCCACTGACACGCACGCAGCCGCCCGAACCACACCCCACCGGCCTCCAGCCCCCGACCACGCAGCGCCAAGTCAGCAACTACTCCGCGCAGACCGGCGACTCGGACTACAGCCAGCCGCACCCCTACGCGCCCGCCCACACCCAGGTCGGCGCCCCCGCCGGCGCCCCGCCGATGCCGGGCCAGAACGTGCAGTACGTGCACGCCGGGCCCAGCACGCTGTCGAACGCGGACTTCCTCTCGCGCGTCGAGGCCGTGAAGGCCGACATCCGCACGCTCACGGCGCACGTGGGCCAGATCGCGGCCGCGCACCAGCGCACCCTCTCGTCCGCCGCGGACGGGGGCGCGTCGTCGAGTCAGCTCGAGGCCATGATCACGCAGACGCAGGTGCTGAATACTTCGATTAAGGACCAGATTAAGTTTCTGGAGACGGACGCGGTGCGGTCGCGGGATAATCAGGTCAAGAATACGCAGGTCGGGCAGCTGAAGAGCAGTTTCACGAAGCAGTTGCAGGAGTACAGGGTGGAGGAGGCGAGTTACGAGAAGAGGTATCGGGAGCAGATTGCGCGGCAGTATAGGATTGTCAACCCGGAGGCGTCGGATCAAGAGGTGCAGGAGGCGGCGGACGCGGATTGGGGGAACGAGGGCGTCTTCCAGACGGCGGTACACACCACCGCACGCACCCACACATGAGCCCAACTCGACTGCTAACTTGTTCCGCAGCTCAAAACGAACCGCACGGCCACCGCCTCGACCGTCCTTGGCGCCGTGCGCGCGCGGCACAACGACATCCAGAAGATCGAGCGCACGCTCATCGAGCTCAACCAGCTGATGGAGGACCTGGCCACCGCCATCGTGCTGCAAGAGGCCCCCATCCAAGCCACCGAGGCCGCGACGGAGAACGTGCAGAAGGACACCGAGGCGGGCAACGTGCACCTGGACAAGGGCATCAAGTCCGCGAAGAACGCGCGCCGGCTGAAGTGGTGGCTGTTCTGGATCGTGGTGCTGATTGTGTGTATCCTGGCGCTGGTGCTGGGGCTGTACTTTGGTTTGAATGCGCGGAAGTAGGGTCCCGGTGGTCTGAGGGCGAGGTGTGCTGATGTGTGGTGTGTGTGGTGTGGTTTAGGAGGGAACTGCCACGACACGGTCGGGAAGAGGTACCCGGGTGTCTGCTAGGACCTGCGGGGTGCTTTCTGGTCTCTGGAGTGCGCTGAGCAGTGGGGGCTGTGGGTGTGGAGCTCGAGTGCGCCGAGCAATGGGGTGGTGGGTGTGGGTGTGGCGCCGAGAGCAGCGGCATTGTACAGAATCTCTGGGAGGGCATGGCGGGATAGGGCGGGCCTTGTTGGAATAGTAATGGGGCTGGCCTGGCTCTGGGGAGCGGTAATGGGAGAGCGTGGAGATTACTGTTCTAGCTGCCCGACAAAACTGAGAGGCGTTCAAGCGTAGGGCTTTTGCGGCTAAGATCCGTTGACGTGTCCAATGCTGGGGCATATGGAGGTATGGTCCGCTGAATTTGACCTGCAGTTCAGGCACACAACGACCCGGCTCCTACCGCACGATCAAGGGAGAATCGCTCACGTACTCAAACGGCCTCTCCAAGAGGCTCATTGGACCAGGGCGCGCTGACTTGACATTGCACTAGGATGCTCCGACTTACATCAGCTCGAGGATGAGATACTGGCGATTCGGTAGCCACATTCTGGCCAGCCACCCCAGATATATCACGACAGCGCATCATGGGCCGGCACACCAACGTACCAGGACCTACGGGGACGGCAGAGGGCCCTCGTCCGCCCACGTGTGGTCCTCCAGGAGAGGCCTCTACTGACTCACCACTAACGCGGGTAGAGTTGTTCATTCGACGCGGAGACAAAGCGAGCACTGTCAATCCCTCGCGACTCTCGAGGCCACCTTTGTCTGTTCACCGAGCACGACGGATTCGGCGAAAACGAAGCAATGGATTGGATAAGTACAGTCATGGCATTGTCCAGCATCTCCTCCGGTCATCCCCTCCGGACTATTCGCACCCTCGGATCATCGCGTCCTCTCATCTGATCATGGCCGCTCCGCCAGCTGGATTGGGCCCTTGCCACGACCGCGGGACGGCACATGCGCTGATACCCTTGGGGGGTCTCCCCCCTCCCCGATGCAACGCCAGGGGTTTCTGCGCCGCGGCGCCTGGTGCACCTGGAGTTCCAGCGGCGCCGCACGCGGCCGGTGTCCACCTTGTCTGCGACAATTGCGTCAACGCGGCGGACACCCATCACACACCAACGGATGACCGGAGTCTGCAGAGGCTGGTCGTGCACAACCTAGCCAATGGCACTCCTGCCATTTCAGTCGCACCACAGGGCCACCGGAGCAGGATGTGCAAGTTCTGCGAGGCGGACGAGCTGGAGCAGTACCTGCGCAACACCACTCTCGGCGTCCCGGCGCCCGCCAACGCCGCCAATGGCTGGCTAGACTCGTGCATCTGCATGGCGACCGACATCCGTGGGCTCAGATATTGCGCCACGTGCCGGCCCCTCGCGGTCAGGGCTCTTCTTCACCGAGCGTCGCTCAACCAGGTAGAGCTGCGCAACTTGGCCCGGGATGCCAGAGGCCACCGCGTTACTTCCAGCGGAGTCTTGCGCGGACAACGAACCTTTCTGAACAATCCCAATGCGTGTCGCTGCGGGCGCCGGCCTGTCAAGCCGACGCCGAACCCGACATACACGTACTGCCTGGCGTGCTGCGGCGTGCAGGTCGATGCGCCGCAGCTCAGATTTTCGCGGCACAACGGGCGTAGGATTGCCGCCGGCGGGTTACGTACGCTGCGGAACGTGTCGGCAAATTTCAATCTGGCGGACCGGCCGCCCGTGTCGAGGAATGCCGTGCTTCTGGCGAACCGTGAGAACAACAGGAAGTAGCCTTACTCAAACTAGCAGTCTCTCGTGGTGTTCACTGGAGTGGCACAGGAGCTGCTCATCACGAAAACAATCACGGAGTCGTGCTCGATTGTGTGCACTGACGGCTTGAGTTGGGACCGTCGTGAGTCTGATCAAGATTGAGTGGAGTCGTCACGACGGCGTACACTCCCCTTCGCCGCTTACGATCGCCACGCAGCATCCTGCGCTGACAAAACACAATATCGTCCTGCGAGTCATTTACGCTTCGCCAGACGCTATGCGCCGGTCAATTTGATGCACCAAGGGGTGCTTTCGTCAGTACACGACGATGCCACGAGATTGACATGCTCCCAGGAGATGCGGCCCCCCACGGACTTGAATTGGCCATACACCATGATACGGGAACCTTGGCCACTAGGCCTGGACCTTGAACAAAGCGCTTTGTGTACTCTGAAGGGTCCTGGACCAGCTCCTCGGCCCTCTCATCTCGACCTCGTTCGAACCCTTTGTCCGCCAACGTCGCAGTCCAGATGCGGCAGGAACGAGACCTCGGACTGGCCACTGAGAGGAAATGTGACAAAGGATGTTAGGTCTCCTGCTGTGGCATTGACGGGTACTGACAGGAAAGTTGTGCCTTACGGTAGCAACGCACACGTCTCAGGCAGCCCGATGGCTACCTGCAACGACCGCCGGCGAACTCACCAGAGGCTCGGCCTCGGGCCCGTGGGACTTGCGCCATGCCTGAATGCGCCCGGCGACCGCGTGGTCTGCACGCATGCTCCCAATCTTGTCTTCCCGCCTAGCCACAATCCCGGAGCCCGGACCGTCTGCAACACGTGCTGGACTAACGCCGACATCGGTCGCAGCCCACTGGAGAGCGCTAACTTGGACTCAGTGACCATGACCCGCAACACAGGGCCAGGAGCGAAGTTCACCAGCAATGTCAACGGGTGCCGCGGCCTGCTCTGCCAACATTGCGAGGCTGACGAATTAGAGCTCTACAAGCGCAACATTGCGCTGGGCCTGGCCCCGCCACTCGCCGCCAATAAGGGCTGGGCGGACACTTGCACGTGCCGTCAGAGCCGTGTCCGCCTCCACGCTGGCGTGGCGGGTGCAGTCGCGCACGGTGCACGGTACTGCCTGGACTGTCGAGACAAAGAGGTGCAAGAGATCCGCCGGCTATGCGGGAACAGCATGGCTGAACGGATAGCCTGCGCGCGAGACTCCAATCAGCCGCCACGTGCCGTCACCGCCCACCCTAACCTCCAGCAGTGGCGCCTCTCACATGGGCGATGGGTCGCCTGCCGGTGCGGCCGCGACACGGTGGAGGCGACTCTGCACCAGCGAGCGACGTACTGTCTTTGCTGCAGTGGCGTGCAGATCGATATCCAGCATCCGGGGAACAGAGTCACGCGGCACAACGCTGCCAATATGGTGGCCCGGGCTGCGACGCCTGCTGGGCTGCCAGCGCTTCGGTTCACCGCTATTGACTTCAACATCACCGCCAGGGGAAATCGGAACATCTTGATTCAGGTTGTCAGGTGTAACAACCGTCGATAGTCGATAGGGCGAGGTTTACGCACCTATAGACATGTGTACAATCGAGAACATGCGAATAGTGTTGTGAAGATGAAACGTTGTCGGCTGTCTTTCCGCTCGCGGAGCTTCTAGTTAGAAGTGGGCTTCGTCATCACGTGACTCTTCGCCTTCGCTTTAGCTTATCTGATCGATCGGCTGCGTCGAACGAAGCTGCATCGGAGACACATCATACACCACACCACAGTGCGCCACCCCACCACCACCGCCATGTCGCACACAGCACCCGCCGCAGCACGACAGGTGCTGCGCCAATGCAGCAGACGCCTCTCGACAACCTCCACATCCTTCGCCACCCAAGCGCCACGAGCATGTCTCGCCCCTCGAGGTCGCCGCAACTACGTCTCCGAGTCGAGCCCCAAGAACGCCACCGTCAATGTCGAGTCCACCATCCGGCAGGACCATCAAGCCTTCATGAAGCAGACCGGCCTGCGGTCTGAAGACGCCCAGATGCCGACCACCGGCATATCCGCCGACGCCATGATGAGCCCCGCCGCCGGCATCCTCAAGCAGGCCAGTGTCATGGACGAAGGCACGCGGCCCATCTACCTCGATATGCAGGCGACGACACCGACGGACCCGCGGGTGCTGGACGCTATGCTGCCTTTCTTCACCGGCCTGTACGGTAACCCGCATTCCCGGACACATGCCTACGGCTGGGAGACCGACCAGGCTGTTGAGCGCGCACGAGTGCACATCGCCGACCTGATTGGTGCGGACCCGAAGGAGATCATCTTCACGAGCGGCGCAACGGAGAGCAACAACATGAGCGTCAAGGGCGTGGCGCGCTTCTTCAAGCGGAGCGGCAAGAAGAACCACATCATCACCTGCCAAACAGAGCACAAGTGCGTGCTGGACAGCTGTCGACACATGCAGGACGAAGGGTTCGAGGTCACATACCTGCCGGTCGGCAACGATGGCCTGATCAGCATGGATGAGCTGGAGAAGGCGATCCGGCCCGAGACGTGCCTGGTGAGCATCATGACCGTCAACAATGAGCTGGGAGTCATACAGCCGATGGAAGAGATTGGTCGGCTATGCCGTAGCAGGAAGGTGTTCTTCCATACCGATGGCGCACAGGCGGTTGGGAAGATCCCGGTGGATGTGAACAAAATGAACGTGGATCTCATGTCCATCTCTGCACACAAGATCTACGGACCCAATGGCATCGGAGCATGCTACGTGCGAAGACGGCCAAGAGTACGCATCGACCCCATCATTTCTGGAGGCGGACAGGAGAGGGGACTGCGATCCGGCACACTGGCGCCTGCGCTCGTCATTGGCTTTGGCGAGGCGGCGCGGATAGCGAAGGAGGAGATGGAGGTAAGCCCATTCCTGCCCATTTCGACCCACCACCCTCGTTGCACTTTCCGCCGGAATGATTATGCGCTTTACCATGCATGGCTTTCATAGTCGGCGAACCTTGACCGGATCGCATCTGCCTGCTGAGACACAGCAACATATATATGACCACCCGCACCGCATGCACGAATTCGATGAATGGTCGCGTTGCAAACCTTAACCTGACTTCACATCACAGTACGACACCGCGCGCATCTCCTACCTCTCCAAGAAGCTCTCCCAGGGCCTCCTGTCCATGGAGCACACGACCCTCAACGGCTCCCCCGCGCACCACTACGCCGGCTGCGTCAACGTCTCCTTCGCCTACGTCGAGGGCGAGTCCCTCCTCATGGCGCTCAAGGACATCGCCCTCTCCTCCGGCAGCGCCTGCACCAGCGCCTCGCTGGAGCCCTCCTACGTCCTCCGCGCGCTGGGCAACAGCGACGAGAGCGCGCACAGCTCGATCCGCTTCGGGATTGGAAGGTTCACGACGGACGACGAGATCGACTACGTGCTCAAGGCGGTCAGGGAGCGGGTGACGTTCCTGAGGGAGCTGAGTCCGTTGTGGGAGCTGGTGCAGGAGGGGGTGGATCTGAATACGATTGAGTGGAGTCAGCATTGAGGTGGGTATCACGGCTTAGCTTCGCTTCCGCTCTGAGAGGTAGCGCACGTATGTATGCTTCCACTTGTGTATACGTATATCTTCTCAATGCAGCCGGATCCTCCTTAATTGACCACTCAGACTGTCAAACCCACCACCTGCTGAATAGGAGGATTTCTGCCACCCTGTCATTCACATGAATTCGGAGTCAGTATTGACATCCTGCGCGGTGCATGCACCGGTATTGATGACCACCTACATTTGTGTGCTACGGTGACATAGATGTCAGTTGTTCAAGCCAGTAGACGCTTCGAGCGGTACGTCATCCACTGCCACTCATCTACTTTCAGCGCTTATCACATCGAGCGAAGACAATGGTGCTGCACTGGATGCCGTGGCTCGCTCGCGGCACCAGCCACTTATAGTACCAATGAAACCGGAAGACGGAAAAGCGTAGCGCTGCTCAGATCAGTAGGGTCCTGCACAATACGTGCCGCATCGCCCTGCGTACCTATCCTTTACACGGCCTGTCTGTAGGCGCACAACCCCGATGCGCAGGGAGCATTGGAGCAGGGGTCTGATGCAGCCAGGCATACGACAAATCACACAGCTGTGCACTTGAGCTTATGAACTCATACTCTTCCAGAGCCCGCAAGATGTCATCAAGTATTGAACATTGTGTGTACATTCATCCGTAAACGCCAGACCCGTGCCCACGTTTCTAACTCTCGCACCATACTGTCGTTCGCTCGGTACACCACTCACCCGCGCACACACTATGTGGCAGGGCTGTGGATGTCCGATTCTGTTCTGTACCTTCGTGAGTCTCTATGATCGGGCGATCATGCTCCGTACGGTCTCCTCAGCTCGGACGACCTGGACCGGACAACTCCAGCAGCGCGCCGCCTGGATCATCCATGAGGTATCCCGCGGGAGGTCGGCTGATTGGCGGACCTCTACGACAATGGCTCGCCTGCCACGACCGGTTGGTCGTCGTGAGGGGGACCGTCAGGTAGCCAGCTCCATGCATCTGGGCAGATGGTCCGTCCGGCAATCTTCGTTTCCAGCGCCGGCGACATCCATCTCCGTGGATGATCTGTCCATCGTCCATCGGCTCGCTTGTGCCACGGGGGGAAGCCCTGGTGCGGATTCACTCGAGTCCCGGGGGATCAGCGATGAGACTGAGCCAGCGCTCATCGCCATACGGAGTAGGCTCCACCTCGTTATCGAGAGCAAGCCAGACAGTAAGATCTACATTGACCTTGCATGCGTACGGTACAGCTCATTCAACCGCGCCGGGCCTCCTGGGACAACCTCCGGAGTTCCTCAATGTTCTGGCTCAGCTGCTGGAGATTGGCCTCGTCGTCCGGGCTCTGCACGAAGTCTATCTGTCGGGCAATCACCTCGCGCTGGCTGGCCCATTGCGAGTACAGCTGGCACTGTCTGTAGTGGGACTCCCTCCGCTGCGGCTGCGGCTGCGGCACAACCTGGTGGTGCTCCGGCGCCACGAATGGCCCCTGACTGGCCTGTGGGTACTCCGGCGGTACCATGGCCATGGACTGGGCGGTCCGGACGTTCACGTGCATGGGCTGGATGACCTGGGCAGGATTGTCCGTCCGCTGGCGCTGCAGCATAGGCTCGCCGCCGAGGGGCGGTCCAGAAGCCTTGCGCTTGCGTCCCGCGGTCCTCCTCGGCAGTGCGTCTCCCATGGCTGGACTTCCGGTGATGTTGTCCAGCTCCTCCTGGTGGTCATGCACCCGCTTCATGTGGTCGAACAGGTTGTACCTCCGCGGAAAGCCGTTCCCGGTCATCCCGCGCTCGCAGCCGGGATAGTAGCACAAGTGTGGCCGGTCGCCGTGGCCGTGCATGCCGTGAGCCTCGCGTTCGTGGCGGAGCAGGCAGGCGGTGGAGGAGAACTCCTGCTTGATGCACGAGTCGACCTTGCAGCGGAAGGGCTTCAGGTGGGAATCGACGAACTTGCTGTGACAACGTTGACGGTTAGCTTACATATCTTGCACAGTTTTGAGGGTAGCATAGCGGGTCCGTACTCGTAGTTGCACTTGAGCTTGGTTGGCCGGTGCTGACAGCTCGGGTCTCCTTTGTAAGGGCAGTGGTAAAGTCCGTCGGCCTTTGGTCCTTCGCTGTACAATGGGTGATTCCTGTGCCGGCCTTCGTCGCTCTCAATTGACGTGGCACCGCTGGTATTGGGAAGGGACATGGCCGGTATGGGTAGAGCAGCGACCTGGTTCGGCTCTGCGGCGAGCGGCTTCACGGTGCTGGAGGGCACGATCAATGCGGGAGCCTGCGCCGGGTGGGACATGTATCCGTTAGTGAAGCTGGCCAATCCATCAGTCTCGTCTTCTCCCTGTTACGTGAACGTGGTTCCTGACCTCAATGTCCGGGATGAGGTCGATCGCTCATCGTGCTCAAAGCTTTCCAAGGAGGTCCACTCCTCGGAGTTATCCATCCACTGTCCGGCGAATCCGGTTGACCTTGCCTGGATAGTGAGGTCCGGGCCTGCCATACTCATCATAGGTGGACCGATTCCAGCGAAGCCGGATGGCATGCTCTGGGTGGCTGGCATTGCCAATGGTGGTGGACCGTGAGACCGTGGCGGCGGGTGCCATGGAGTCCTCGCTGGGTGGCCACGCGTGGAACTTACGGACGACAAGGATATGGGCGAGCCATGCGCCAGGGCCATTTGGGGGCGGAGGAGACGCTGGGGTCCGTACACCGGCTGGCTGGTCATCGCTAAGTCGTCCGTCCTGGGGAGTAATGGCCGCGGCTGGACGACGGTATATGGCAAGCCTTGGCCGGGATACGCCATCTGGGGAGCCTGCGAAGCGTACACCGGCCGGTGGATCTCGCCAGCAGCGGGGTACGACAGAGGAGCAGCGGGCGTATGGGATATCCTCGTGACCGGTCCGTATCCACGTCGGGACGAAGCTGGCGGCACGTTACCTCCCGAGGTGGATCCATGTATCGACAGCGGCTGCTGATGTTGGTATACCACGGAGTCAGTGCCATGCCATACTGGCTCCGCGACAAAGGAGAGATCCAAGCTGGCGGGCAACACAGACATATCCGGCTCGGAACGGGAGTTCAGGGTGTGCGAGCTCTGGCTGTCATAGCTCAGAACGGGCGACAAGCCCAAGTCTACAGTCCCGGAAGGTGCGGATGACCACGGAGTGGCCTCATTCACGAATGACACATCCTGGGTCGGTGTGGCATAAGCCTGGCCATGGGCATGGGACTGCCACTCAGGGCCGTAGGGCTCCGCGTACGTGCTGTACTCCGGTTCTCCATGTGCTGTGGTCCATGACTCCTCTGGCAACGAGGCTTGACTCCATCCATGGTGCGTCATGTCCTGGCAGTCCGATGTGGAGCAGTCCGACACGGTATCCGGCGGTGTCAATGGCAAAGGCTCTCCGAACGGGACTGATTGGCTCCACTGATCCACGAAAGCCGGCTGGGAGAAAAGTAAAGAGCCGGTCTGGTGGGAGTAGGGGAACTCCTCTCTGAGAGCACACATCGTCAGTCAACACACCTTCCCAACGATGACGGCGAACTAGCGAAAGAAACTGAGAATAAAGCTGCGAGTCCAAGTGCCGACGAGCAGATGTGGACGGCCAGCTTGTCCAAGGTAAGTCGTGCCCCGGAGAAGAGGGCTGCCATGATGCATAGAAGGGTGAAGTGCAAGATCCCGGCCTGGCATCAAGGAAAGGTGTCCGATGTGTTGGCAAGGATCCAGGCCAGAGACCGTGGAAATGCAGCGATATGAGCTCAAGTGTGGTAGTGGACCGATAAATCCTCATCCCCAAGCGGTGTGCAACGATTAATGGCGACCCGGCAGTCCGAGCGGCATGTCGGTCAGGGAGTCCACGGAGCCAGCACCTCGGAGCGTAGCCCTTGTGTAGAAGGAGCTGATGCTGCCGGCGTGAGACTGTGAAGAGGCTCGGCACGAACACGAGTATGTGTGATGCCATGATCAACATGCCGGAGCGGTGTCCTGGTGGGAGTGGCCCAGGATCTCTGGAAGATGACCGGGGCCGGGCGACGCGGGAAGCACGAAGCCAAGCAAATTTCAGGTTGTTGTCGAGGTTGTGAGAATCAAAAAATGACGGGGGAGTGTGTACCTGACGGCCAAGTATTCCTCGCGGTTGCGGAATGTCATCCTGGGGTTGGTCCGGAGTAATGATCCAGCTTCAGGAAGAAGCTCTCCAATGGGTAACGGGAGCACTCTTCGCGCAGAAACAGAAAGTAGGCTATCAGAGCGCGCAAGTCCTCGTAAGTGGGTCGACTCCTGGTGGATGGCAATGCTGTGGTCCTGAGAACGGCTTGTTCAGTGGTAGCGGTAGCTTTGGACAGAAAGGCAGCAACAGCAGCGAACGATGCGGAACGGATGCAGAGCTGGGAAGGTGGGCGGTGCGCCTGATATGGCACCAGCAGCCAGCGCAACCTGGCGTGTGCTCAAGCGGCGGGCTGGCGGGGCAGCGAGTCGTTGTGCTCGCCTGGAGTCGACGGAACAACCAATGCCGCGCAAAAGGCGTCTGGATTGGTGAGGAACGTGGCTGATAGCGGCGTGATTCCCGATGGCCAGCGGCAGATTGACAGGGGAGCTCGATCGCCGTCATTCGTCCGACGGCGCTAGTGTGTGATAGCCAGGCAGATTCCTCCTTCGAGCTGCGCTGAGGAGCACGGACACGTCAGAGCATTGTCCTCGAGTCAGATCCGGCGAGCCACTGGCGTCCAATGGTTGTGGCCGGGAGCACACCACCATATGCAGCGAGCTTTGCGCGCAGGACGACAAGCGAGGCATCGCATTTCGTCGCTGCCGCGCGTGGGGTACCAGACAATCCCTCCAAGTGAAGAGTAATCAGCGAAGATCAGGCCGCCGCCGACCTGGTCGGCGAGCATCAGATCGTCGCCGCGTGCGACCGACGCGAACGCAATGATCGTCGTCCGCTATCCTTGTGCTGCGCAGGAATGCGAGAGGGACGTCATCCGAGGGAACCGACGCGCCGAGAGCTTTTATTGCCGTTCCACCAGCGCATGTAAATACTGCTTGCAGCGCTCTCAACGTCGAGAGCATGCTTTGATCGACCCGGTCGCGGGCGTCCATCTGCTGCAGCGTAACCTGCGCGCGAAGATCTCGAAGCCTTTCACGACGTCGCTGCATGCCGTCAGGGTCCGATGTCGACGATTCTGCCGACAGACAGGCGCCTCTTGCGTAGGTTTGGCTTGCGGAGCGTCGGGATGTCCACAACGGCGAGTCGTGGAACATAATTTCGGCACTGTACAACATGCCGGCGCCGTTCCAGAAGGCGATGTTGCGGTGTCGCACGTATTCTGCGCTGATAGATGGGAGCATGTCGAGTTCTCACTTAGTCGAGCCGTGGGAACATCTGTCGACGTCACGGGAGAAGCCGCAGCACTCGGACCGAAAGCACATCACCAGAAAGAATCTGGAACGTCTTCGTCTGATGAACAAGAATGATCGACAATTAAGTGAACGAGCACAGCATTTGTACAATGTCTTGACCTCCACCCGCGAGATTCCGCGCTTATCAGAACAGCTCCCATCCCTTGCAGGAGCAGACCCAAAACTTCTATACTCTATCACTTCGAGGCTGAATTCGGATCCAGACTCTGCTACTGCGGCCCCTTCGTGTTGCTCTCCTCGTCCCCGCTGTACGCAAAATGACTCCGCTTCCTGATCGCCGCGCCGTAGAAGTAGAATACAAACGGGATCGCACAGCAGGCCAAGCTGATAAACGCCAACAGGCTCCCCGCCCACTGGTACCCCAGCGTATGGTACATCTGCGTCGTGAACAAGACCACGCTGGCACCCCAGAAACTGCGTAGGAAGGTCTTGGCCGCGAGCGCGGACGCCGCCTGGTGCTGGTAGGAGTCGACAAGGTAATTGTTGGCGCTGTTGTAGAGGAAGATGAAGCCGAAGCCCACGGGGAAGCCGCCCATCGCGGGCCCGGCCCAGCTGAGACGCGGGTAGGAGGACCAGGCGAAGATGAAGAGGCCGATGGGGATGCACCAGCAGCTCCACATCATGGGGATCAGGCGGGCTTCCGCGGGGGGTTTGCCGTTGTGGCGCTGAACGATGGAGTTGTAGTGCTTGTTGATGATGGGGGCACAGGCGGCGCTCATGAGCACGCCGACGGCTGTCGGAATGAACATCAGGCCCGTGATGCCTGCGCTGTAGCCTTTGCCTTCCTGATAGATGATGGGGAACTGGTGAAGGTCAGTGAAGTCCATTGCAGGTTGCTGTTGCATGCTACTCACAGCTACGAAGAACATGTACAACAGTCCGTATAGAACGCTCATGTAGATCGACAGGAACAGGACAATAGGCTCCATGAATAGTAGCTGGAACGGACGAAGCAGAAAGATCCTCAGCCGCTCCGAAAGCGGTCGCATGTCAAGGTCCTGCTGCGTGACGAACTTGCTGTCTCCGGTGTCCTTGCGCATCTTCTTCGCTCGTCTCGCGAGGATGGTGGGTGCGTACGTTTCGGGCACGCTGAAGACAAGGAGTACGTAGCAAAACCCGGAGAAGATGAGCTGGATCCAGTACAGCCAGCGCCATCCGAGCGCATCAGCCATGAAGCCGCCGACTAGGGGCCCAATTGCCGGGCCGACGAACGGGGCGGCGGAGAAAGCGGCCATGGGGACACCGCGCTCCTCGCTCCGCCAGAGATCCGCGAGCGTGCCGCCGACGAGGGTCATGGGGGCGGAGAAGGCGATGCCGTCGATGAAGCGGCAGACGAGCAGCGTGCCGATGTTCGGCGCGACGGCGCAGGGGATGATGAAGATGACTGCGATCAGGAGGGTGCTGGCGTAGATCACGCGGCGCCCTACTATCTCGCTCACTGGGGCGAAGACCATCGGACCTGTGTCAGGAGTCAGCAAGCGCTCGAGACAGGTACGGCCAGAGTCCAAAGTTGGTGCTCACCGATGCCAAAGCCAACGACGAACAGTGTGACCGTCAACAGGGACACTTCCTGACTGACGTGGAACTCGTTCGACACGCCCCCCAAATCTGCGGTGATGACCGCGCTGTTGAAGGCGACGGAGAAGCAAGTCAAGGCCACGCACATTGTACACCACCACTTGTACTTCTTGGACCAGTTCTTCGGATTCTCCACGTCGTTCTCTCGGAACGTCACGAGTTCGTACTCCTCTTTCCTTCCACCCTTGTTTGACTTGACGGGCTCTAGACCAGATACCGTCTCGCTGAGGTACTCGCCCATAGGTGCGTCTACAGTAAGGGTCCTGTAGGGGAGATTGACAATGTCGACTTCGTCCAATGGTACATAGAGATTGGAGGCCTCTGCGGGCTTTTCAACATCTTCAAGGCTCTGTCGAGAGAGAATGCTCGACCCGTTTGAGTCGTCATGGAGGGCCGGGACGATGACACTCTCGGTCGCCATGTTGACTGGCAATGTGCTTGCGAGATTGGAAGGACGGTAGTACAGTTGATGAGAGAGTAGACGAGAGTGAATGGGCATTGATGTGTTCGGTCTTCTTCTTCACCTTTGTATGTTTCCGATTCTGCGCTCTCGGCAAGAAAGGACGCATCAGTGGCCGCCATGTGTCCGCGACCTCCCGCGATAGCACGCATGCATACTGGTTTACAGTGCTGTACTGACAAGGGGAAAGGTCGGCTGTGATATGGCGACCGAAAAGTGAGCGACGGCCGAGTTTCGGCCGTGTTCTCGAGCAGCGCGGGAAGCCGGTGTAAGCCGGACCGTGCCGTCCGAGCCCGCTCATCCACCGGATGGAAACCCAACGGCCCGCTCAAGCGTCTTGTTCGCAGCGTTCCGATACTGCGCGGGCCGTTCTGTGGCAGCGTCCGCTAATTTTCGATCCGTAGACAGGGGAGTTACGCACTGGTGGTGGGGCCGGTTCTAATCGCAGGAGCAGAAGGTTCATGTCGGGCTAATGCGGAGAGACCGATGTGAGACATTCGTAGTGAGTACCGTCAAAACCTCTAGTTGCATGGCAAGCTTCGCCATGGCGTTGGGCTGATACGATCAGCGGAGAAATTGTGGATGTGAGTAGTTTTGAGACTTGATGTTTGTTGAGCGCTACTCACGCCTCCGTCGGTGAGGAATATCCCAGCTGACCTGGTTCGCTTTGCGTCCTCATATCGTGCACTCATTCCTCGTCCTCTTCGGCATCCTCACCCACCACGTTGAAGAACTTCAAGCTGTACTCGCCCTTGCTGGTGCTAACCACGCGCAGCCAGTCACGCAGCTGCTGCTTCTTTAGGAACTTCTTCGTCAGGTACTTGAGGTACCGGCCGCTGAACTCCTGGTGGGAGACGATTTCGATTCTGCCATCGCCGAGGTTGGAAACGGTGATGGCGTCGCCGAGGTTGGCGGTCCGGCCGTCGACCTTGATGCGCTGCTGCAGGAATGTGGCGAACGCGGAGGGGTCGAAGATACGATCGTCGGTGGGTTGCTTGGCGTTGATGATGTACTGCGCGTATTGGTCAGTATGCGTACCGGCAGAGTGTGCAATGCTTCTTCGCTCGCTGTTACCTTCTGCGTTGCCTTCGCCCCCTTCTTGCCGCCCTTCTGGGCACCGCCAGCTGCGGTTGGTCTCTTCTACGTTGCCAGAGACGTCTTAGTACAAGTTCTCAAGCCTACTGCTCCATGCCATGCGCGCATGACCCGACACACCAGTGAAGGCTTCGGTTCATGGCGCAGGCGGACAGCAAAGCGAGATACGTACAGTTCCGGCGGCCATTGTCGAGTGTGGATTCGCGAAGGAGTGGTGGTTGGAGACGCAAAGAAATGGTTATCCTGCGTCTTGCCAATGTGATCGATATCTCAAACCTCAGAATTGATACTCAAGTGCGGCCTTGGCGTGGAGTCGGAAGTCCGATGCCCGACCTCCTTGGCCCGTGCTTGCGAACCTCACCACCTTCGATTCACTTTGAACGTGTGGATTCATTGTGGCTACACCAATGCTCGCCATCACGCAGCGCCCATACTGTTTCCAGCAAGCCGATGGTGCGAGCATCTACAAATCTTCGGACTTGGATGTGAAGGGTTCCTTCGGCACCCCTCTCCTGTATCTCTTGCCCCTGATGCGGCGTAGTTCTGGCTCAGCATCTCGCAACGGTTCGAAAGTGTGTCACGGACACCTGCTCACTGGATGGTCGTCAATGGGGACTCTGACTACATGCAGTCCTCGATTGCATGTCTTCCTTTCTTTTCATCTATCTCTCGCTTAAGCCTGCAGCAGCAGCCTTCCCCGCAATGCCTACGCCAAACGCCTATCATTACGACTTCAACTGGCCTTCCTGATCGGGCGAAAGGCCTGCAACTCCTCCAGGAAATCGCATGGGAGATCCGAGACATACCCTGGCCCATCGACATGGCTGATACGGACCTGTGCGTGTGAGAGGTCGCTTCTGGCCCGCCTATCGATGCCCTACAGAGGTACTTGGCGGCGCCTAGGCCTGCAATACCAGCATGCAGCCGGGGTCGGCTGTCGCGTGGGATAAGGATTAGGGCGTCGATAGGCGGCATGTACTCGTCAAAAAGTGTCGTGCATCCAGTCCCTCGGGTGCGAACTTCACTTCATCTCACCTCATCACTGTATCTGTTCATACGCCAAGCGCGCCACTCTCACGATGTCAGTCTCCTCAGCAGCGGGCGGTCGCCGCCATACCGTGGACGAGAGCGCTATGGGCGTCACCTCGGTCTTCCAGAAGACCCACGAACACGCTGTCGTCGACCATGATCTGGACGCCGATGAGAGGGTCCTTGTGGCTCTGGGGTACAAGCAGGAGTTCAAGCGAGACTTCTCCATCTGGTCCTGCTTTAGCGTCTCGTTCTCCATTCTGGGCATCCTCCCGAGTATTGCTTCGACGTTGTCGTACAATCTCGCTTACTCTGGGCAAGCGGGCAGTGTATGGGGATGGTAGGCAGGCCTGTTAGCACGATACTTTCGAGCCACATGCTGACCCATCCACCTGCTCGCCTCAGGATCGTCGCGAGCGTGTTGATTCAGTTTGTGGCCCTGAGCATGGCTGAGCTTTGCTCGAGTATGCCGACGGCCGGAGGGCTGTACTATGCTGCGGCAGTGCTGGCACCCGAGGGCTGGGGCCCGCTGGCTTCGTGGGTGACCGGTTGGTGAGTCGCTCAGCGTCCTTTTAAGGTCCAAAGAGAGCATGCTGATCGCCGCTCTGCATACAGGTCAAACTTTGTCGGCCAACTGACGGGCCCAGTCTCGGTCGGATACGCTCTATCATACATGATACTCACCGCCGCGGCCATCGTCAACCCCGATTATGTCATACAGACTTGGCACATCTATCTCACGCTCATACTACTTCTGGTTGTGAGCGGCTGTATTACCATGCAGGCCACCAAGATCATTGGCTGGATCAACGTTGGTGAGATATCGACGGTATTATCACATGTATCCGATGTCATCGCTGACAACACATCGAATTCTACCAGTCGGCACTTGGGTGAACTTGATCGCATTGGTCATCTTCGTGATATGGATGCCCATCGGCTCTGTCAATCGCCCCAAGACCAACCCAAACAACATTGTCTGGACCAGCGATGGAATCGTGAACGGCACGGAATGGCCGACCGGCTTTGGTATGACAGCTACGTCTCCATGATCAATCTCCAATGCTGACTGCACACGCCTCATCCAGCATTCATCATGGGCTTCCTCTCAGTCATCTGGACCATGTCAGGCTATGATGCACCCTTCCACCTTTCCGAAGAATGCGGCAACGCCAACGTCGCCGCCCCGCGAGCGATCGTCATGACGGCGCAACTCGGCTTCTACCTTGGCTTTCCCGTAATCCTGGTCATTGCTTACACTGTTATGAGTATCGAGGACGTCGTCGCCAGCGATCTAGGCCAGCCGATGGGCGCGTTATGCACTCAAGTTCTTGGACCTAAAGCTGGACTGGCCATGTTCTGCATCAACATTGTCGCGCAGTACGCGGTGATGCTCGGCTGTATCATAGCCGGATCGCGGGTTATCTATGCCTACAGCAGAGACGGCGCATTACCGGGAAGCAGGTGGTGGAAGAAAGTCAATGGGTTTACGCATACGCCCGTGAACGCTCTCTGGTTCGATCTGGGCATCAACGCTCTGCTCGGGCTGCTGATGTTCGCATCACCGGTGGCAATCGGAGCAGTATTCAGCATTGGCGCCATTGCACAATACGTGGCGTTCACGATCCCGATCGCGTTGCGACTCACCGCGGCCAAGAACCAGTTCAGACCAGGTACTCACAACCATATCCGTATACTGAACGTCTGCTGACACGCTCGCGCAGGCCCGTGGAACCTCGGTCGCTGGTCCAAGCCCTGCGGCTACATCGCCTGCAGCTGGGTCGTCTTCATCATCCCCGTCCTGTGCTTCCCTGCGGCCAAGGGCAAGGATCTGAACGCCTTGAACATGAATTACACCTGTGTGGTGTACGGAGGCGTCATGACGTTTGCACTGTTGTGGTATGCGATTGACGCACGTAAGTGGTTCAAGGGGCCAAGGATCAATGTGGAGCATATCATTCACGGGCAGGATGCGGACGAGGTGGAGGCTATTATGGACAGCGATCCGGAGCTTGTGAGGAAGATGGGATGAAGATTCGGGCGCCTAAGCTCCACTGCCTTGGGTTGGGAGAGGCTGCGACTTTGTGCGCAAGCATACGCTCGGTCATTCACCATGAGTAATGGAGTTGTGAGGACTGCTCTTTGCTAGATCTGCACACACCCAAACAGTCTGTCAGTTCCGCCGCGACTAGCAGCTCCCTTGCAGCCACGTAGCGTAAAAGTAGTGTCTGTAACCACGCGATAGTCTGGTAGAGAGATGTTCGTAGAGCTTTTGCATCGCCTGTCATTCGTATGGCCGTATGGTACCACAACACGCGCGCTGATAGTTAAGGTAGGCTAAGCAATTCAATGGCGGCAAGGCTGAAACGCGGCCTCCGCGTCGGATCTTCGCGTGCAACCTTACTCATCCCTCGACGTAGGATATTACGCTGCCACTGCCAACTCTTGCAGCCAGCATCACGATTCGAGCATCACTGGAGCGCACTGAAGTGCTCTGGACTATCGAGAGAGAGGCAAGCCAGTCCACGGGTCGTCCACATGCCGATACTCTTGTGGCGGGTGTGATCCTCGACTGCGCCGCTCAGCTCGGGACCGTGTCAACCGCGGGCACTCACACCACATCTACCTGCCCGCCATGGCCGTAGCACGCTCGCTCCGGCGCAATACTACAATAACATACGTCCTCGCCGGCGGCTTATGTATCTTCTTCCTCTACTTCTTCTTCGGCGACAGCGCACAGATACCTTCGATACCGAGCTATGCTGCACCTAGGCAACTGCTCAAGAGCAAGGATGCCGCCTCGAACTCGCTCTCACCACCCTCCCTACCATTCCGCAAACCAGCCAAGCTGGCCGAAGGCGAAGCGCCGCCCCGACCGCCCGTGGTGCACTACCACATGAACAACGTCACGACCACGAGCGACCCGGTGGGAAACAGAGAGAGTATATTGATCTTGACACCCCTGGCGCGCTTCTACAATGAGTACTGGGACAACCTCTGCAAGCTGTCATACCCGCACGACTTGATATCGCTGGGCTTCATCATCCCCAAGGGGCGGGAGGGCAATCTGGCCACGCAGCAGCTGCAGGAGTGGATCCAGCTCACGCAGGCGCCGACGAACAAGAACCGCTTCGCCTCGATCACGATCCTGCGGCAGGACGAGGAGCCCACGATCCTGCAGGACGAGAAGGACCGGCACGCGCTCTCCGTGCAGAAGGAGCGCCGGGCGTCCATGAGCCGGGCGCGGAACGCGCTACTGTTCACCACGCTCGGCCCGACGACGTCGTGGGTGCTGTGGCTAGACAGCGATGTCGTGGAGACGCCGGCGAGCCTGATCCAGGACCTCGCGAGCCATGACAAGCCGCTGATCGTGCCGAACTGCTTCCAGCGGTACTACAACAAGGAGAAGGAGGCGATGGATGTCCGGCCGTACGACTTCAATAGCTGGATCGATTCGCCCACCGCGAAGGGCTTGGCGGAGAAGATGGGGCCGGATGAGATCTTGCTGGAGGGGTATGCGGAGATGGCTACGTATCGGACTCTGATGGCTTATCTGGGCGGTGAGTCGTGTTCGCTGAGTTCGGCGATGGGTAGATGGGTGGGCGGCTGACTCCTCGCAGATGCCAATGGCGATGCCACGCGAGAGATAGCACTGGATGGCGTGGGCGGCACGGCGCTGCTGGTGAAGGCCGATGTGCACCGTGACGGCGCGATGTTCCCGGCTTTCCCGTTCTATCATCTGATCGAGACGGAGGGCTTCGCGAAGATGGCGCAGCGGCTAGGGCGGCATGCCACGGGTCTACCGAACTACTTTGTGAGTTTCCCGAAGGCATGTGGTGGTGAGAACCGGCTAACGTGGTCACGCAGGTGTACCATTACAACGAGTGACGCATGTCTCGAATGATAGGGTCTGCGCGGCGCGGTGTTGGCGGAGTCAGTCTGATAGCTTGGTTACAGCGCGAGGCTTAGATACGGTATAGACGAGGCGGCCGCTGCCGATGCAGTCGGCGGGTATCGAGATGCGTGGAGCCTAAGCACGCCCTTCACGACTTAGATTCTGCTGACAAGGTCGCGAGACAGCGCGTCCTCGAGCCCACCACGTAGGAGTGTCGATGACTGTAGACCCGCTGATCAACGTGGGTGAGCCAGACACGATGCACCCTTCGTGTAGCTTCCGAGAATGCGCCTGGCCGTGCTCCGGGCGAGGTCTTCGCAGACGCGTGTTGCTGCGGTCGTGCTGAGACAGTGATGGCAGGCCGTGGAAGCGGGAAGCCACATGTGGCAAGACCAGGCATGGACCTCTGTACCTGTGATGAAATGGACATACAGCACTCCTGGGCTGGCTGTGCCAGGAGCAACAGCAGCAGCAGTATCCACCGAATTGGTGACTCATTATTCCAGCTGTGCCAGGTTCCATTAGTCCCTTCCAGATTGAGCCTTCCCCAGCCATGAGATGCAGGTGGGCAAAGTGGGCCGGGGGATCCCCCGTTGTCGATCCTGATCAAAAGCTCGGCTCTCCCCCAGGTACCTGTATGCACTTCACCGCCCCGCTGTCCGAGACACGATGCCTTGCACGTGCCTCATCATCAACACGATGGCGATGTCGCGGGAAGGCGCCAGCAGACAGAGCTGGGTCCATGTGGCGCGAGCCTCGGAGCGCTCTGAAACGCCTTGCTCACCGGTGGATGGAGAAGGCAACACTTCTACTAATTAGTAAACAACGATGCGCGGCGGGATGTGTCAGCAGACAGTTGCAGACCGCCGCGGCTACTGACATCCAGGTACGCCTTGCCACAGCGTTGCGGGTGGAGATTGGCCTACGAGATGGATCGCACGCTGCTCTGCCACGGCATCTTCGGTCGGTGACAACGTTGCAGGGGACGGTGAACATACATGTAGAGTCTGGCGGCCCGCTCGGCTGTTGCCACCTCCCGGGGGCGTCATGGCCGATGAAGATCTTCTATCACGGGTAGCGTCTCTCCTCCCCATCAGACTTCACACTACGGAGTAACACCCACGTGTCCCTGAGGATGTCGAGCCGATGCAGTCGAGCCGATGCAGGCCGAACGCGAGGCGTATGCAACCCAGCCGTATCAGGAGAAGGCAAACCGTTCGACTAATGCACGGCTGGGCTTCCGACTGCACGGTTAACCTAGCCAGCCCGGTAGCCGTTGCCCACCCTGAGATGATCGGTCAACTGGCCAATGGCCTGGTGCCAAGCAGGCCTCGCAAGTAGGTGCGTGCTGGTCCTGCTGACGAAGTTGAAAGTCAATCGGAATGATCAGCCCAAGCTTTTGCTTTCTAGGATATATTTCGAGCGGCTACGGCGCCATTTCCTTCCCTGGTGGCTTGTCGTGCGCCCGCACGAACACTATTCATGGAATGGCACCTGCACCGGTGCCCAATATCCATGTTGGTTGCAAACTACCCCGTACCTGATCGCCACGGCATGCATTTGCACATGGCATTGTGTTGGACTAGCCGCACAGGAGTTGCACCTCCCGGGCCGGTGCATGCTGCCCTGCTGCGTGCCGATGGCGCCAGGCGTCTGGCCGGCGCCTTCTCAGGCGAGACCGCGTACTGATTCCCAAGAAGCCGGGTCGCCTCATCATGATGGAGGAGCAAGGCAGGGCCGCGGACGGCAGATGATGCTGCCCTGGCAGGCGGGCACTTCGAGCGGAGGCTTTCACGCACAGCACCGACCGCCGCGGAGTCCGGGATCTGGTTCCACTGCATTCACCATTGTTCAATGCCGCGGTCCTGGCATACTTCCAGTCGCTACCCGGGGCAGCGGTTTGGCACGGGATCAACCACACCTTGCCCACTGCATCCTTTACCCTTGTTCGCTCGTGCTCCAACGCGACGCCGGACCAGATGGGCATGCGGTGAACGTGTGACCCATGCTGGCTCGAGCGCTGACTCCATGATATATGTTTACCATCTCATCATTTCTCACGGACGCTGGCCTTCGCTTACTATATTGTCACGCTGTTGTATAGTTCCGACCTTCTTCCACTTCGTCGCTCCTTGTCACTCACTGCATGCATCTATACCTACACGACCACCGAGCATCTTCCTGCTCTCATCACAGACATTACCGGCCGGAGCAAACCCAAGGACTCCGAACTTCGTCGCAATCGTACAGTGCCGATCATGGACCAGAGCCCAGGCGTTGCTACTGGTCCGGCGATCTCCTTGGGCAAGTACGCCTGCCATCAGTGCTGGGACACGTTCAAGCGTGGTCACGAGTTGATCCGGCACATCGAGCAAAGTTGCGAGCTGTTCCAGGTCTGGGCCTGTTCATTCTGCGGCCAACGCTTCAAACGACGGGACCGCTTCGGCACCCATCACTCCAAAGTGCACCCTTGTGGAGCTCGTCGCTGCACGCATCTGACCACCGCCATCATTGAACAGCATCATCGGGCGGCGCTCGGGTGTGGCTTCTGCGGCGAAGTCGTCCAGCCGTTCACCGACCGGGCCAGTCTGCACGTGTTCGTCAATCATCTCATCGATCACTACAACAAGAAGTGCACAGAAGCCGATTGGAGTTGCACACGACACGTTCAGAGCATGCTCATCCAAGAGCACGTCCGACCCGTCTGGAGCGACGTCTGCAGCTCCTACTTCGTCTCACACTCCTTGACCGCATGGCCGACCCTCGTGTGGACGTACGGCGATGCGCGGACGTTCATCGACCGATTGGAACATCACATCGCCCGAGCAGAGCTGCTGCAGATCCTCCCGCAGCTCCTGGAGCTGGGCATCGCTGGGAGCGCGGGCAACATCCGAGATGCAGAGACAGACCTTCGTGCTGCCGCCATCGCTCAGACGCTGGCCTTGCCACTTGAGAGAAGCATGTCCACGATGGACTCAATGTTCAAGCCCATGCTACTAGGCTTCGGAATCGACCCTAAGCTGTATGCGGAGAGTGCGCTTTCTCCGTCGATTCAGCAGGGACATGACTCCGACTCACTGTCCTACGCTTCCACTCTAGTGCCTTCATTGCCGCCGACGAGTCTGCGTGGATCGACTTCCTCGAGCACAGGCTGGACGCCGAGCGAGGCCTCGCGTGCCTCTTCTTCTTTCGACATGGGAAGCCCAGCTCCATCTCCCTACATCGGGACCGCGATGTCAGGCCCTCCCGCTTTCGGCGAGGCAGGCACCGAGTGCGAGTGTTGCTCCACCGGGCTTTCCACGAACAGCCTCCACGGCCTTGGTGCGAGCTACGCCGCAGACTCCGGCGATGTGCCTTGCACGTCCTCACCTCTCGGGCCTGGACGCGAGGCAGACGAAGTGTCCCCCAGCTTGCCGCTGCCGCCCTTCAACCCAACCCCTCCGCTGCCCTTCGCGAGGGCGCTCCGGAAGCCCAAATCCGCGAGCATCCTGCGCATGCTGCAAAGAAAGTGACGAGCCTGGCAGTGTGGCCTTTTTCCATGTCCGCTACGAAGATGTACGCTACGGAGATGAAGGCTACGAAGATCAGGCGGCGGCGTCCGGGCTGCTTGGGCGGCTACCATGTAGAAGTAGATTATGTATATCACGCGCCACGTCTGCCACACCCGCACCAGCGCCTCTCCCTCCCCACTACTGCTCCCGTACCGCTTTGTTCCATGGAGTCCCGTTAGGAACGGTGGATCTCCCGGAACTTAGCCGAGTCAGCACCGCTTAACTCCTCCGCATGCCCGTCTCGAGAACATGTGTACTCGAGCCATCTCGGAGCTGTGGCCATACAGTGTGGCCATACAGTGTGGCGGATCGTCACGTCAACTCACGGGTGTCCGGAGACACTACCGCTGCGTACGACAAGCGTGCGGAGCAGCAAGGCGTGGAGACGAACGTGGGGCCAGAGGAGCCATTATTGCGATCCGGCCGTGTCATACTGCATACGCCCGGCAACAAAGAGATGGTCAAGAAGAGGAAGAGATCACGCTTGGCTTGTTGTATACCCGCCGACTCATCAAGGTTCGCGGGTAGCTGCACGACGTGGGCACTTGCAGGACACCCACGAGGAAAGCTCCGAGTCTATTCGCTTGCCTGACCGGTTCCGGAGGCCGACTCACTCGATCGGGCTGGCGGTGTTTCGAAAGCGATCAGGACGCACCTTATTCGTCACTCGATCTCACCTGCAGACTCAAGTTCTGCGAGTCCGGATGAGCAGGACGCAGCACTCTCGCGCGGACATGGTACCCCATGGCGGGAGGGTGCTCGTGGACGAGTATGGGCCGCGGTGCGACCTCCGCGCGTGGACTGACGGCCGCCCGCGTCGCACAGCTTCCATCTGCGGCAGCCCGAGCCGATCGCACGTCTCTGCGCAGCATGCAGCCGCCAGGGTGTCACTAGTCTAAACTGACTGCCTAGCACGGTGATGAGAGTAGCTGGAGCCAGAAATCGGACGTGACGGTACAAGCAAAACAAGCGACGACGACCCCTCCGCAAACTCCGCAAGGGCCTTGCCATTAGCTCTCCACATGTCAAAGACTAAATCGCGCTACTGGTTCCGCAGCGGCGAGTAGTCAGCCACCTCGTGGCCCTACATGCAGCCTGGAACTTTCTTATCATCGTTGCCAACGAAGAGCGTGGCTGTAAACCTTGCGGAACGGCGACTAGCAAGCCGAAAACCAAAAGACCGAGACGCCCAAGTGAGAGCCCCGGAAGCTTGCGTTCATCGACCGCATCTCTGAATTGCTGGCCGCAGGCGCCCGCGCACCGATCCCCACGTTTGCGCCCGCACGGTTGGAGCCACATCAGCCACGAAATGGTGATGACGGGGAGCCGTTCAGTCTGCTCGCCGAAGATTCTGCCAACGAGGCAAATCTGACGCCTCCCTTGGCCCATCCATCGCGCGCAGCGACAATGCTTGTCCTGCTGCTAAGGTTCACCATCGTGACACACCTCCGGAAGGCACTGCTACTACAATTGCCCATCCTGGGGAGACATGACCGGCCCACTTCGGGACTGATGTGCCTGCAGTAGCGACTACAGCTTTCTCTGCATCCGTGCGGAAGCTATTCACAGGAACGAGGCTAATCAAGGCAATCCAAACCCTAAACTTCGTGAAAGCTGTGAGACCACATGCACGACTTTGATATTGACCGCGCGGTATCGAGGATAATGACTGTGCGGAAAGATCCATCCGTGGATCAAGTACACGGCGTGTGCCGACAGTGGTTGTCGCGCTAGTCGGCTGCCGACCCTTGGTGGGCGATGGTGATCTGCGGGAACCGAGTACTGCAGACACCCGACGAGATGGGACGACGACCGTAGGGCGATGGCCCAGGCTCTACTTATTATTACACGACGTCCTTGCGTACTGTTTCTGAAGAAGAACTCTGCAACCTCCCACAGTTGTTCGAGTCCACACCACTCCTCGATGCCCAAGATTCACCACGTCGAACGTCCGTGCTGAAGCACTATCCAGTGCTCTTCAGACAAGCACTCACCGCCTATCGGTCTGGAGCATGGCGCCTCCTACGCGGCCGACGGTGAGGAACGTCTGGCTACCACTGATCATCGCGCCTGCATCCGCGTGCAGCATCACTTCGAGCAATGACACCACGAGTGTCAAGCCGTGCGATCGACGTTGCCATGCCGCAAGCGAGAATGATGTGCAATGCACGTTCGCCAATAACGCCAGCGCCTATCATGCGCCACAGACGCCTTCATCCGGCACGCCCTCGATTCAAGATGGCAAGTCCCCCCGTTGGTTTTGTGCTGTGCCTTTCACCGCTAACCACCTGGCTCCGGACTGCTCGCACATCAGCACACTGACGGTGCGCAGATACATCACATCTATGCATTTCGAGCCCCAGCGATTTTGCTCTGCACGCGAACCACCAGTCCCTCCCATTGGACATACCCAACGAGACGAACTCCATATCATCGATTGGACTACCTTCTCTTTCGAGTCGCACGGACTCGAGGCACCGGCGTGGATCGAGCCAACGCAAATCACGACGGCAGAAGCAGGATGGCCGTCGGAGAGACTACTTCTGTCATGTATGCCACAAAGACTTTCTCGATGCCAAAGGGCTCACGGCCCACTATCTCAACGTGCACGACCAAGAGCGAGTCATCTTTTGCGATTACCTGGACTGCGCAGATCTGGCCCCTTTTGTCCGGCTGTACAAGTTTCGCAACCACCTCCGAGATTGTCACAATGGAAAAGGCTTTGCGAACAAGGACGGCCCAAAGTTCGAGCGGCGAATCACCAAATTCGCCCGTGGGTGCGGCATCTGCCTTGAGGCCTTCGAGAACCTTGCCGGCATGCTTAGGGATCAGATTCAACATTGCAAGGCCAGGTGCAAGAGGCAGCATTGGCATGTGCTCATACAGGTCATCAGCCTGCTGCGTCAAAAGGCCGTCCGCGAGCTATGGATCAATATGCTAGGGCACCTGGATGGCCGCGTTGATGACTTCATCCACTGGTGTCTACGCCAGCGACCGGATCTGGTACGGATGCTCGAAGGCGATCCACTCACGCAAGACTGGGCTCAACATCGCGATGGCTTACACACCATGCTACGTGCGCTGTTCGCTGCGTTCCAAGGCGTAGACCTACCCAATCTGACTTCCATGTAAGCGTCCATGATCGATGGACTTTCCAATGCTCTTGCTAATGCAAATTGCTCGTGGACAGCGCCAGTCTAAGCACACAGGCCCGTCGTGGTATCACACCGCTGCAGTTGGCGTGGACTGACCACTCGACCCTCACTCCGACTCCTCCCAACGTCGCCAGCGGACCCAGCATCCATAGCGAGGGCCTTCAATACAATGCCTTCGGGAACTCGCGTCCTTTACCAGGTGATACACCGCAAGAGAGCTCCATTCTCACACGCAACAATCACGCCGACTCCTCCGGTAATCAGAGTGGCCGCAGCGCGGAGCAAAACTATGGCACCACACCTTACACCACGGAACCTGCGATGGAGCTAGACGTTACGGCGTCCCTCACTGCGCGGCAAAGTCTATTGGACACCATTAGCAGAGGCCTGTTCCCTACGAGCACTGATGGCTCCGACCTGCTCTGCGGCATTCATGCCATTGTGGGCTCGATGAACGCCGTGCTCGAGCGACCCCACCTTCCTTTGACAGTCAGCGAAGTGATGGAGACTATATTCACGGACAGCCAAGTCACTCCGGCGTACGCTTTATTCCTGGACGAGCATCTTACAGCCACCATGGGGACTGTCCGACACAGTCCAGACTACTGGGCCAGGTGGGACGAGCTCACCGCAAGGGACAACATCGGAGCCGACCAGCTCGCCATCCTCCCGCGCTTTCTCCGACGTCAGGGCATCATCGACCGTGAGGTCGTCATTGGAGTGCTCACGGCAGGCTCCCAGGGCACGCCCGTATCTGCGTACGTGCACGGAGAAGTCGGAGCAGATGTCGTGGTCGCATGGCTGCACAACGACAATGCACGGAGGTTGGTGGCGGGCGCTCGGTACAACCACTGGACGATGTTCGCCGAGTGGGGCGACCTTCGACATCTGCTTGGCGGCATTGGCTTCTTACCGGCCATGGCATACGGCCAGCGAGCGGTCGAGCAGCCCTCGCACCAGGCTCCCGGGTTCCGTCGTGATGACGAGATCCCGTCACATCGCCCAGAGCAAGGCGAGGTGGAAGTCCTTGACTCTCGGGCGGACCACCCAGTGTACAGACAACCGGAGAACTGCTTGGATCCTCAGGAATACACGGCGGATGATCTGATGGATCCTCCCCAGCAGCATCCTGCTCCGATACATCACGACATGCCCGAGGCGCCGGCTGAACCGCACCATCGCGAGCCCGGCCAACTCATACTACCGTTCCTGCCTTACCATGGCGACTCTACGGACGCGTCGCTTGCCCCCGGCCCCTCGTCCAACGGTGCCTTGCTGTATGGCGCACACTTGGATACGTCGGACGGTGGTGCGGACTCTACACCTCTACTGCCAGATGAATTCCCCGAGTACATGGACTGGTCTGGATGTGGAGAAAGGTGGCCGGAGTGAACTTGAAGAGATCTTGGAGGCGTGGTGCATGGTTGCGAACGGCTGATGTAGATGCAAGATGATATATGGGCGTTGATTGGATGTGGTACAGAAGGGCTCCGGCATACGGCTCGTGCCCCCTGGAGCATTGGGCCTTGTGAGACCATGCCTCAGCAAGGGAAGACAGCACGGCGCGATCCGGCATCATGTGTACAGTACGGTCCAGTTGACCGGGACAAGGCCCGGCAGGACACGGCATGGGATGCGGCGTACCCACCTTTGCCTGGGCTTTCTTTTCGCGATAATCATCCCGGTGGTTGGCCTTTGCCGCTCAGATCCAACGTGTCACATGCGTGCGGGATCTTGTCAAGCATCGTCCGTGGCGCAGATACCCTCTACGAGACGTCAGCAGTGTGCCTGTCATCGCCCTTGCGGCACTGTGCGGCAGCACTAGATCGTCCCTGAACAGTGGGTACTGAGACCATCGGGCCTGCGAACGACCTGATTCATGCTGCCGGCCTTCCATCGACGACCTGCATCCGCCCTCCGTGAGCCACCTAGCGGTGCCAATTGTAGCGGGACTCAGGGGAGCCGTTAGATGCAGTCGTGATCGAAGTCGAAGTGTCTTAGTGCTTAGCATCCAGATGAGTTCAGTGCATTTGCAGATATTGACGCATAGGCACCTGCACTGTCTGCGGGCCCGCTATCGGAGTCGAGACGCTTCATCCCACCATCTTACACTGATATACATGATTCGAACCATGGCGGCGGCGGCTCAACTTGAGCCAACCAAGCCCGAGATCCCTCAGTCGAGCCGCCTCATTACGCTTTCGAATGCCACCAGCGCTGCAGCGTTCGCGGGAAAAGCCCGCAGAAAACACGGCACGAAGCCCCTCCAGTACCCCCTCCACCCCCCCTCCCTCCACACGCTCACCGCCGCGTCCCGCCACCTCGGGTACTTCCTCCTTCCGACCTCCAGCGGGTCAGTCATGATCCGCTGCTTCACGACATCCGTTGGATAAGTTGTCAGCCAGAAGACCTGCGCACTCAATCCACCAGCCCAGAAATTCACCATAGGCGTGCTGAGCGGGACGTAGGACTGGAAGTGGGCGGACTGGAAGTAGCGGGTAAAGACATCGTAGCTGGACCACCAGAAGAAGAACTGGGTCCGGAAGAGTAAGGTGGCGGTGAGGCCGTGCCAGAGGCCGCGGACACCGTGGCCGGCCAGTATCTTGCGGGTGCAATCAATGGGACCCGTGTACAGGCGTTGGGATTTCGAGACCGCGTACTGGACCTGCAGGCGCGCTTTCACGTGCTCGATGGGCGCGGCCAGGAATGACACAGTCCACCCGGCGAACATGCCCGCGATGCCGTGGCCGACGGCGGGGAGGCGTTGGCGCTCGGCATCGGATGTCCAGAGTCGGGCGGAGGCGGGACGGGCGTGGAGGGGTTGGTAGATGTTGTCGTTCAGCAGCCGGCGGTAGAATGTAAGGGAGCCGAGCATGAGGCTGTCCATAAACATCCATCCGATTAGGGGAGGGGTGGCGCCTTTGTAGATGCCGTTGAAGCCTTCCTTGCGGACGGTCTGGAGGAGGCAATCCCAGGGACCGGAAAATTGCGATTTGGGCGCGGTTTGAAGGCGAACTTTGATTGTGTCGAATGGATGTCTGGGGCACGATCAGCTTCAGGCGTGGGATGTTGGGGGAGAAGTTGTAGCACACCCAACGCTCAGCTTCGCGATGCCTGAAAACACTCCCGCCACGAAGCCTTTGTAGGTGCCATTCCCTTTTGCTTTCGGCTGACTCACGCCCCCCGCCTCATCATGGACGCCGGCGGTCGATGAAGCAACATGCTTCACCTGCGAGGACATCGACCCTGCACCAGACCCTCCTCGACGCCGCTGTCATGCTGTCAGGTGTTTCGCCCGAGGTGAGATGGGAGTGTGATAGCAAGGCACGGAGATAGCCACGGCGTCGGCGTCGGAGGTGACGTCGTCGATCCCGAGCACGTGGCTCGGGCGCCGGCGCGATTACATCTAGTGACAAGCTCTCCGACTAGATCGATCGTGCGCCATCTTGACATTTCGACGATGTAGTCCGAAAGTTGCGCCGCCTCGTGGGCATCGTTCAGCATACATATATTATCTCATCATGTCTAACGGGTCGGGCGCTACTGCAGCCAACCCCAATCCTGAACGCGTTGTGGCCAGCCCCAAAGTCTGGACGACCCTGATCACGAACACGGCCTACCTCTCCGGCCTCCTCACCCTCGAAGCCTCGCTCCGCTATGCCGGGTCCAAGTATCCTCTCGTCGCGCTCTACACCGACTCCTTTCCCCCCGAAGGACACGCGGCGCTAGACCGGCGCGGCATTGCGAAGAAGCACATCCCATACCTCCTTCCCAAGACGCACAAGGACTTCACCAACGACCCACGCTTCTATGACTGCTGGAGCAAGCTGACACCGTTCAGCTTGGTGGAGTATGAGCGGGTCGTGCAGCTGGACAGCGACATGCTGGTATTGAAGAACATGGACGAACTCATGGATCTCCCGCTCGACGGGCCAGAATTGGCAGGGAAGGGCGACAGAGTCTTTGCGGCGAGCCACGCATGCGTGTGCAATCCGTTGAACAAACCACATTACCCGCGCGACTGGATCCCGGAGAATTGCGCCTTCACAACCCAGCAAGGCACCCCAGACCTCGCACAAACGGAAGGCGCTCCACCAACAGCAGGTCTAGCGATGCCCAACGGTGGCCTGCAAGTCGTCGTCCCGAGCACCGAGGTCTACAACCTCATTCTCTCCTCCCTCGAGGGCGCCGACACGGCCAACTTCGACTTCGCGGATCAAAGCATCCTGTCTGACCTCTTTCCCGGCCGCTGGGTCCCGCTGCCGTATGTCTACAATGCGCTCAAGACGCTGAGGTGGCAGGGCGTGCATCACTGGATCTGGCGGGACGATAAAGTGAAGAACATGCATTTCTTGCTGTCCCCCAAGCCTTGGGACGAGACCGAGGAGGACAAGAAGAAGGCTTGGGATGCGGAGAAGAGGCAGGGGAGGGACGGGGCGAATGAGTGGTGGTGGGATGTCAGCCGGCGGCGGTGGGGGGAGGAGAAGGGGAGAGAGATTGACGACGGGTTCTGATCTAGCTACCATGTAGTCAACCGAGTTGTGTAGATCCAATCGCTTGTGGTAAGCGACCGTGATCTGAACTATTCTGGTCCCAAACCATACCATCTGGCGTTCTGCTGTCTTCGTCTCATCATCTACCGTCAAACGCTCTTATAGTATTAGCACTATTTCTGTGCATGTAGGGCACTTCCGGCAGTCGGGAGTCCCTGCATAAGCGCTAGCGCGCTGGAGCTTGGGCTCTGAGGCGTTGCGGGTGCTTGCTGTTGTTTCAAGGGGCCATCGAAGGTGCTTGCGCTATTGCGACACTTGACAGCTGACTTATAACTCTCACCATCGCGACGACACTGACACGGAGGAAGACGACGAGGAGCACTGGTGAGGGTCAGCTGATCAGGTAAGACTTGCACCGCGAGCATCATCGCATACGCCGGTGTCGCGTCTTGGAATCGGGATTGGGAAGGCACGCGAGCGGGCTGGTTGAGCGCGAGTCGGCGAGATATCAGGATCGGAGTGCACGACAGGCAAGAGGTTCAGCGAGTGCTGCGTGCGAGAGGGGGCCGGCAGACTCGGCGGGCTTCATCACCTCCACGGGTGGATCATAGGCAGAGCTCGCAGCCATGGGCGGCTCCATATCGAAGATGATGGCCAAGATCTTCGGATCGAAGGAGATGCGGCTGTTGATGCTGGGGCTGGACGCGGCGGGCAAGACAAGTGAGTGCGCTCCCCTCCCGACCCTCTCCATAGCCTCGCGGCGGCGAGCAACACATACGGCGAGCCTCGCGCAGCCGCGGCGCAATGGCTCTGCACAAGGCATTGAGCTTGGTTGACACATCCCCAGCCATCCTCTACAAGCTCAAGCTCGACTCCGACGTGACCACCATCCCAACCGTCGGCTTCAACGTCGAGACCGTCACCTACAAGAACACGAAGTTCAACGTCTGGGACGTGGGCGGGCAGGACAAGATCCGGCCGCTGTGGCGGC
Source organism: Teratosphaeriaceae sp. CCFEE 6253 (assembly GCA_033119285.1). Lineage (NCBI taxonomy): Eukaryota > Fungi > Ascomycota > Dothideomycetes > Mycosphaerellales > Teratosphaeriaceae > Teratosphaeriaceae sp. CCFEE 6253. The sequence continues at coordinate 1,213 of JAWDJV010000078.1, read as the reverse complement.
ACTACTTCTCCGGCACGCAGGGCCTCATCTTCGTGGTGGACAGCAATGACCGGGGCCCGCGGATGGGCGAGGCGCGCGATGAGTTGAAGCGCATCATCCAGGACCGGGAGATGCGGGATGCGCTGTTGCTGGTGTTTGCCAATAAGCAGGATATCCGAGGAGGTGAGTCGTGTTGTCCTACATGCAGGGGATTCAGGGGCAGTGTTTGTATGGGGAGCTAATACGTGTGCGCAGCTCTGACGCCCAAGGAGGTTTCTGATCAACTGGAGTTGGACGATATCGCTCGGGGCCACATATGGAAGGTCGAGCCTAGCTGTGCGATGACAGGCGAGGGCATCTTTGAGGGGCTGGCGTGGCTGAGCAACAACGTCAAGATCCCGCCCAAGTGAGCGACGAGTCTCGTGGATCTGTGCATGCCAGCATAGCACGAGGCTCTGAGCGGGGAACAGAGGCGTATGCGCTAGTCAAGCGTCGTGGGACGAGGAGGGCCCGCGGAGGAGGCGACCGCGTGCGAGGGCGAGGAGCATGCGGCAACGACTCCATGTCGAGCCATTGCTAGAGGCGGCGATGATTACGAAGATACCCGGGCTGTGCGCGGAATGCGTGCAGCTACTTGCATACACATACAACCATTGTAATTGCATGAATAGCGTTCCTGTTCGCGACGAGAATCAGGCTAGTGCATCTAGCGTCGCACTTCACCCTAACAACCAATAGCACCTCATATATCATCCAACCTAGATCGCCTCATGAGTCGTCCACGTGGACGGTCTATCACATGTCGGATGCTTGACTGTGTCTCATCGACACGCCGAGCGATCGCCGAGTCTTGATCGTTACGTGCTGGGCTCGTAATCCGGATCTACGCAGCATCTTACTCCTCCATCAATGCTCATACACTTCAGTCTGCTCTCAGCCACAGTACGACGTGTTCCACCCCCCTTCCAGCTCTACGAACGAAGATCGGCACCACAGCTGAAGACGGGATGGACTGGACACTCGTCACAGCTCTGCTCCCTCAGAGGCCACGTTGCCGGCTTCTTGACCTCCCCGCCGAACTGCGACTCGCCATCTTCGAATACGCCCTGGTCTCGGTCAAGACCGTGGTGACATTTTGTCTCGACGAGTACCAGAGGGACTCGCTGCAAGAAGCCGTGCAACCCGCACTTACCCGTACCAGCCGGTGGGTCCGCAACGAAAGTCTGCCTGTATG
>JAWDJV010000077.1:0-44758 GCA_033119285.1 Teratosphaeriaceae sp. CCFEE 6253 | reverse complement strand
ATACCCATGAGACGGCCCTGCCTCCGCTGGTGGAGCCCGAGACCGGCGAGGAGTTGAGCTTCACGTACACGCCCCAATTTCAACGGCCGCATGTTGGGCGGCCTAAGTACGGCGACCTGGGCACCACCGAGATCCTCACCCGGCAGTATCCAGCACTCTTCCATGCGGCGACGAATGTGCCGGCGTTTGCTCGGGCGCTCTCCGCTTTCGTCAATCTTCAGCACCTTCATATCTCCTGTCCTGGGTATGATGATTCTTCTCGATACCGGCGCAGCGTGGTCGACTTTGCCTTGATATCTCTGCGCATAGCGGTGGAGCGCAGTCGCCTCAATGCCCTGGATTCGCTGACCCTCTCGCCCATCCATCCCGGCGGCCTGCACTATCTGACGCCCGCCATGGGATACGGCGCGACGCTTCGCTCGGCCAAGGCTTGGACGCGCATCCAGCACCTGACGCTCCACACGGCCTCGGTCCCGGGAGCGAAGGACGTCTGCCGGCCGCAGCATCTCAAGATCCTTGAGACGTACCTGCGAAGCTTCGAGCCTGGTCTGACGACCCTCGACTTCCAATGGCTCCGCGACGCGGGTCCATTGCCAACGCAAAGCGAGTCCGCATCCCGCGAGACAACGCACGAACATCCCGCCAATCGAGCCGGCCATGCTGTCGACACGCAGCGACGGCACGAGTCGCCCCAATCGCCGAGACCCGTCCGCTTCCCCCGACTGGAGAAAGTGAAAGTCAAGAACGTCGCCACCCCATCCACGGCGATCAAGTCCTTCATCGACCTCCACAAGCCGAGCCTCCAGGAGCTCGACCTGGAAGCCACGGAGCTCACCTCCGGGACCTGGGACGACGCGCTATCGCCTCTGACCCGGCAGGTGCGCGACCGAGTGAGCTACGCCCACATCCCCATCATGCTGTCCCCGACCACCGCCGCGTCGTCCCTGCCGGCGCGTATGGAGCGGGTGGAATCGGGCGAGGCGGCCGGCGTCAGAGCCAGCTTTCGCATGTCGAAGTGGTTGCCGGGGAGACGGGGCAGGGCTTCTGCTGCTGCGGCGCAGAAGGTTCGGGGGGGTGGGAACGGGTGTGAGGGTCCATTGAAGAGGGTCTGGGGTGGCATGCTCGCGTGGAAGGGATGAGTGGGTGCTTGGTTGCGCGGCATGATGAGATGAGACTCCATGATACTACCCACCCCACGACATGAACGGCGTTTGTTATGGATGGAGATGATGTATATACACGGCAATGGACACGATCACTTGAACGGTTCGCCGCTGACGTGCAGGCGTAGGTGAGCATGTCTATACAAGTAGTTAACGACCGTTGTCCCCGCGGTGCCCCTTTGTCGAGGACTCGGTTTCCTGATTTCCTGGATAGCATGTCTGCCGCAACTCGCGGAATAGACGGGCCCGGCTGGGCGCTCGTCACGGCTTACAGCGGCGCAGGTTCCGCAGCACCTCGTTCTGGTCCTGCAGCGACGCGTCGTCGTGGGATCTGCTGGCAGCGCTCCGCAGGCACTGCTTGATCGCGTCGAGATAGCCTTGCCCGACGTGGTGCAGGATCCCGAGGTCGAAGCCCGGCGTTTCCCAGATGTCGTACAGTGACGGGAGTGGGACCGCGGATCCGTGCGTGGCAGCAAGGGCGCCCAACGATCCATTACTGCCACTCGGCGTAACGCCCTCGAGCAGCTCCTTCAGCGGCTTCCACGTGGCCAGCTCGACCAGCAGGCACGCCAGCGAGTAGAGATCGAACCCCCTCCGGAAGCAACGGCGGTTCGCCCCTCGGGCATCCGGGTGCCGGTAGAGGTCCCACTCGGAGGCCTTGGCCGGCATCTGCGTCAGCGCGGCCTGCGCCGCGGGGCGCGAGTCCTGGTACCCGAACAGGTAGGGCCCGGCTTGGAGCGGGTTCTCTGCGGCGGCGGAGGTGTCGCCGCCGGCGCGGAAGAAGACGAGGGTGTCCGAGCAGAGGCCCTTGTGCAGCCAGCCGGCCGTGTGTAGCTGTAGGACTGCTTCCGTCACTTCTTGGGCTGCGCGGATGCGGTCGGCTAGGGGTGCCCGCGAGACGGATCGTAGGAGGGTGTGCAGGGCTACTGGTATCAGCGAGGGCGAAGGCGACGGGCTCGTGGCGCAAGCCGGGAGTGTGAACGCCAGGCCGTAGAGGCGACGCGCCGGGATCTCGAACAAGCCCGTGCAGGCGAGGGTATGGAAGGCGCGGTCCTGGACGTGTCCAAGGAGCAGGGCAAGCTCGTGCATGGGGCCCTGCAGCTGGGCCCACATCGCCTCGCCGCCTTCGCCGACATGCCGCCACTCCACGATGATGGGGAGGCCCCTGTACTGGCAGACCTCCAGTCCGCGACGTGGGGAGCCGCGAGCAGTGATCAGATGCCGCTCGTCCTTCAGCTTGACTTGCAAGTCTCCCTGCGATCCCGCTGGCGCTTGAGGCGACTCGGACTCCAGCCGCAGGAACATCCCGCGCACGTGCATGGCGGCGCCGAGCGCGGCTGTATCATTCGAGACTACGGGACGGAGGGCTTTTTGAAGTTCGGCCATCTCGCTGGCGCTCGTACACCGGGACACGGCATCGCGCAGAAGGGCTTGCAGTGAGTCGTGAACGTCTTCTCGCGACGCCAGGTCGAGCATTCTGTAGAGCGAGTCGTTGAGGCTGCTGATGTGGCCGATGACGGTGGTCATCCTCTCCTTGCCCACCGCGGCCCATTGCATGCGCTTGAGAAGCTCGCTCGACCGACGGCCGGTAGGGTTGGACATGCTTCGTTTGCGACCCCATCTCGCCACGCCGTCGAGCACACCACTCGGCGGGGCATTCACGGAGAGACCAGAGGGTGCCTCGCTGTCGATTGCCTCCTCGGGCGAGACGCGGGCGTACCTGTCCCGCAGGCCTCGGGCGTCCTTGATCTGGTGCTCCTGCTCCCCCAGCAGCGTCTTGACCGTCCGCCAGTTGAGTCGACCAAGTGGGGCGTTCGGTAGTCCAGCTTTGCCCGCCCAGCACTTGAGCCGGTCCTCCTCAACGAAAAACTTGATGCGGAGGAGCTGCTCATCCTCGCCGAAGTGTTGCGCGGTGTGGATGAACTTGTAGGCCTTCAAGCAGTCTTGTAGGGCCGTGGTCGAGGCGGCCACGAGCTGCAGTATGCTTCCTGGGTCCATGGTGATGGCGGCGGAGCGCGGCGATGCTAGCACATTGGAGACACGATAGCCGATAATGGGAGCTGGGGCTGGCGTGTCCCAGTCACTTACACTAACATAATTCCCCTCTTGCCACGTTCATCTCTTTCAAGGTTGATGTCGAGCTGCATGAACACCAAGTTGCCTTGTGGCTATGCTGCATGAACGCGGCAGCAAAGACACCTTAGGCAGCGTGCACAGCCACCGGGGCGTGGAATTTGACTGAGATGCTGAGGTGCACGAGACTTTGTGCAGTAGGCAGATTTCTCGTACGACAACAGTCCAGGCTGTGATACCGTGACTCGGAAGGGCACCTCCGCTCAAGCAGCCCATATCGCGGTGCGTCCCCAACAGCTAATCATCGCCGAGGCCATGGGTGATCCTCTGCATCTTGAACTCTTCCTGCTCCGTGTCGTCCAGCAACGTAGGCTCCCGCAGCTGCTTGTGCCTGCGCAAGAGGTACCTGCGGCTGAACCACGCGGCCTGCTTCAATCCGAACGCCGCATGCTCGCGCGTACTGATGGCGAAGACTGCGCCGAGCTGCTCAAGGCCTAAAGGGGCAGAGGTGCAAAGGTCAGTACATGACTGATGCAGAATATCTTCTTTTCTGACAGTCTTACTAAGGCCTTTCGTTTCTGGTACGATGCTACTCGTCATTAGCGTCCGGGCGCTCTCTGGGATCGAAAAAGGAACGTACAGTAGTATGACGACCTCGCCGACGAAACATAGAGCGCCGTACACGAGGAACCCTCCATAGACGGAAGTGCTTCCGGCAAGCTTCGGCCATGTGAAGGACACGAGAAAGTTGAAGGCCCAATTGATCGATGTGACGATCCCCATGCCTGAGCGATCAGCTGATTGGGTCTGGAAAAGGTCCAGATAGAGCTCAGTCAACTCACCATAGTCCCGGTTGTACAAGGGCATGCTCTCAGCGGCATAGACCTGGCGCAGTCAGCATGGCGCAGTGACGAACCACCTCGGAGAACTCACGAAAGGTACCGGGCCTTCGCCAGGCGAGTATGCGATGCCAAAGCAATACATTCCGGTGAGGACAAGCGCAATCCGTGCGTTGGGTGAGTTTGTTGTCGCCCGAAATGCGATGGCGATGAGGGCGTGAGACATGGCCATTGCTGGAAATGTGGCGAGAAGGAGCTTGCGTCTACCAAATGTATCGATCGTCCAGAAAGCTGGCAATGCAAATGTCCAGTTGATGATGCCGAACCCCATACTTGCAGTCAGAGCCGCGCCTGGTCCGAAGCCGGCGTTGAGTAGGATGGAACTGCTGTAGTACGGCATTATGTTCACGCCGCAGAGCTGTGCCGTCGTCAGCTGATCAAGAGCTGGCCCTTCTGGAGCTGCGCTCACCTGCTGAAATATCATGCACGTCAGGCTTGCAGTGAGCGCCCGGCGATTGCGAGCTACGGTGAAGAGCTCCCGTAAAGGCTGGTGTTCGTTCGGCTGCGTACTCATCTCTTCGCGAAGCTGGTGATTGATCAGAAACAGATCGCGGGCGGCCTGCAGCTTGGTGTTTCGAAGTTTGCGCAGGGCTCTGAAGGCCATCACGTAGTATGTCTTGCCTTGCCCCGTGGCACGGGCGGTCTTGTCCTTGGCGATTTTAGGTGGAATGGCACGTCGAAGAAGCCCTACTCCAAGAAGACGCTACGTCAGCCTCAGTCCTGCCAACGTATGCTGCACTCCAGCTGGGCGCAACACACAGCGAGGACTCTCCGGTAAAGTGTAGATGTAAGCCGCGACGACGAGTGGCAGAACCATACTATGTCGCTAGTCAGTGCAAGTTCATGGCGGGGAGCGGTGGCACTTGCGGGCTGAGCAGCATGAGCCTCCAGTTCAAGGACTGTACGAATCAGATGCCTGCAGATAATCGAATTCTTGTTCTCTGCTAAGTGCGGACTCACGCAGTGAGCGCTCCTCAGGAATTTGGCGTCTCCTTGACCGTCACATGTATAATCGGTCATGAAAGAGCCATTGCGTTCGATCTTGCCGTTCGACACGCTACGAAAAGCCACGCCGAAGACGTAACCTAGCATTATGCCAAGCGCGGTCGCAACCTGCGATCCACGTTAGCCATCGCTGCGAAAGGCATCTGGGGTGGGGTAAACTGACCTGCCATAGCATCACCAGCGCTCCTCTGATGTTGGTGGGTGCACATTCAGCGCAATATATCGGGATTGTTGCCGACTTGATGCCAATGCCAAATCCAAGAATGAGCCTCGTGACGAAGAGGCTATGCCAGTCTTGCACAAGAGCCTGTGCCAGGCACGATATAGCGGAAATCCAGCAGGTGTAGAATATGGTGCCACGACGTCCAAGGTACTTGTTGACGTGATATGTGAGCAGACATGAAACGACGCAGCACAGGTAAGGCGCCCCGTTCACAAGTCCGAGCTGCAGGCTATCTTAGTAGAATGGGTGCAAGGGTCAGCAGGCATCTAAACAGATTCCACCGGTCACACCCATTGATCTACCTACTGGGTCCCAGACCAAGTGCTTTGGCGTAGAAGATTTGGGCTGATGGACAGTCAGTAGCTGGGCCGGCAAAGTCAAGAATCTCGAGGCAACGCATACCGCTATTGGCAGTTGTCTGATCCGTTCCTTGAACTAGAGCCCACGCAGGTCAGTAGAGTAGACCGCTTGGGAAGTGTGCTACTGCTCCACTGACCAGCAGCCGCTAGAGACGACAGCATGACCAGAGTGTAGAGCGTACGCTTCTGTCCGAATAGTACGCTGGCACGGTCATCTCTGTACTCCAATTCGAGGAAGCGGCGCTCGTCATCTGTCATGCTCAAGCCGTCTGCTCGGTCGCGGAATAGAGCTCGGCGATCGAGGTTCAGCAAGCCTCCGCGCACGAAGTACTGTTCATAGTCTTCCAGGCCATTGTTGAGGGCGAAATCTCTCGCTTCTCTCTTCATCTGCTGTTCATTCCAATTGTGGAATGGCTTGTAGAGCTTTCGATCGGCTGCTCTGTCTTGGCGGGACATGGTGGCGAAGGTGTCTCGGATTCGGAGAGTGAGCGAACGAGAAGCTACCTATTCCCTGCTCATGCATCCGAACGGCTAGATGTCTGGCTATCAGGTCATCCTGAGGGCGGCTGTGCCACGATTGAGGGTGCGAGGAAGTGTATCGACAAGTTTGCGCTACAACAGACGGGAGTATCGACAAGGCTGTAGCCTGATGGTTGGATCATGCCTGCCTGTCAAGCCACTGAGCTGTTGACCGGTCGGGGTGATGGCCGCGTGGTTCACTGCCGGGGCAAAGGTCGTTCCATTGTGGGTGCTGGTATTTAGATCGAGCTCTCCGCCGTAATGCAGCATCGTTATTAGTACATCCGTGCAGCTGTGGTGATCGGCATGCTCAGCCTCCAAGCCGGTCAACGCCACCTCTGCCCGCACCTCATGCGTGTTGGGGGCCACAAAGGATAAACCATCCGCTCCCGAGGCCACACATGTAGTGGGATGGCGGCCTCGAACAACGCTCCCAACTGTTGATGATGGTGTCACTTCAGTGCTGTGCGACTGACAGAAGCAAGGTGGAGCAAGATCCAGCCGGCACGATCCGGTCCAATCATGACGCGACAGTGAGACCACATCCCTCCAATCGAGGTCACTTCTCGTTGAGTACTGACACTGTAACTAAACCATAGTAATCAGACAAGTCTAGCTGATGTCGAGCATCAGCTTCGGGTGGCGATTCCTCGTCCCTCATCTCACAACGGAGAGTACGCTCGTAGCGACAGACTTGACGAGCATGCGATTGAAGAGATCCAGAACATACTCGCGCAGCATACCAGAACCAAGCCTTGGAGTCAACATGCCAAAGCTTACTCATTGTTCCGCATGGCTGGAGCGCAGCCAATGCAGCTTCTTGCCTCGCCGTTCCTCACAGCTAAGGGAGCAGTCGCCTCGGAAATCGGAGACGAATGTATCCCTTTCACTCCGGACGGTTTGCCCGGCATGTTGAAGGACGACAAGCGACTTTCCAAGAGGATTTTGAGGCTACAATTGTTAGTCTTGTCAAGTCCGCAGTCCATGGGGTTCAATGATGCCGACGCAGGGGTTCATCGTAATGTGAAGAATGGAGACTGGCAGCTCCGTGCCGAAAGCGACCAACCTCTCGGCATTGGAGCCTTTGGCCGGGTCGACCAGGTCTACAGCAAGGTCTCTCAGCGCAAGCTTGCGCGGAAGGCCGTTCGACGGGGCTCCACGGATAGCGCGCGCCGCACGATGCTGACGAGCTTCTTGAACGAGACCGAGACCTTGCGCAAAGCTCATCACAAGCATCTGGTAGGTCTGTTGGGTAGCTACACGGACGAAGGCCACTACGCAATGTTGATGTCAGCGGCGAAATGTGATCTCAACGCGTATTTCAACGGCTCCTCGATGCCTGGCCGGATTCGTCGGCTTTCTTCGTTCTTCGGGTGTCTGGCACGAGCGACTGCGTATCTACACGCTCATCGGATACGCCACAATGACATCAAGCCCGGCAATATACTTGTCAGCAACGACGACAAGGTGATGATCTGTGACTTTGGCAGTGCAAAGGATTGGGGCGTGCGTGGTGGCAAAACGAGCGAAGGGCCGATTCACACCGGCGTGACGCATCGGTACCTTGCACCCGAGGCCAACGCAAAGTCTCAAAGAAACGAGTCCTGCGATGTGTGGAGTCTTGGTTGTGTCTTTCTGGAGATCCTGACAGTCGTCTCAAAACGGAGCATTGCCGATATGTCCAGGTTCTTCCGAGAGAAGCGCATGACTAGTCGATCCTTACAGGACGAGCTCATCCATTTCCATGCCTACTCGGCGTTGATCGGACCCTGGATTGAGGCTCTAGGATATGGCATGGATGATGACGGGATTGGATCCGTGATTATCAGCATGGTACGTAAGGTCCCTTTGATGCGTCTGTCGATATTACGAGCTGACCGCCATGACAAAGCTCCGCGAGGACCCAAAATCCCGCCCTAGAGCTGCCCAGGCTGCAGAAATGATCTGCCGGATATCGAGCAGGGGCGACATACCGTATGTCGGCCACTGCTGCGTCCACAGCGACGCTACAGAGTCCGAGGAGAATCCTCATCGTAGTCAAAGCCGTTCCCGGAAGATCAATGTGGTCAGATCCGAGACACCTCCGCCTGCCTCGTCACACTCGACGGGCTCAGCCAACACTGACGACGGCGGACACTCCAGACCCGAGTCACCCAGCCAAGACATAATCGCCGACAGCGAGCGTACCGACTTGAGCGACGATGGAATCGAAGACGAACTTGCAGACGATGCGCTGTCGACACGCCATGGTGATCCAGGTGGGGCCAACGCAGCGGATGAGCCGGCGAATGAGTCTGATGTCCCATCACCTCTCCGGGAAGAGTCGACCCCTGCACCCATCCAAGTAGCATTGTACGACGCACAAGAGGGCGAGTCTATAGTCTTCGAGGCTGCCATACAGACTGAAAGCGGTGCTCAAGTTATTCTTGGCGGAGAAACATCGAAGAAGTCAACCACCAGTGGAGAAGCGCCTAGCCGCGTGAGGCTATTCCACACTGCAGGGCGTACTCACTGGGACGTGACCAGAAGACTTTGCTTCTCGCTATCCGCGTCGTCAAGAGCTACGCTGCACACAAGCCTCTGGCTCCCACTCGGCGACATCAGGCTAGTAGCAGAGGAAGCGGACGTGGTCCTCACGTTCTCGGACTGCAACCAAGATTTCGGGCACCATTCATACAACTACGAAGAGCTGCACGATCGAGTGTACAAGCGCATGGAACCCAACAACACCTTACTCTTGCAATTTGCCGACCGCGTGGACGCTGCCAGGTTCGCTGACATACTCAGAGGGCCAAGCCCTGATCTTCTGGCCCGCCAGCAATCACCGGATCCCATCCTGCTGGGACATGACGACATGGTAGCGCACCCGTTCGAGTTCCCGGGCCGCGAAGGCTCAAGTACCGATAGAGGTATTGTCGTCCGAGGCGCCAGCATCGATGAGATCTCCACCTCACGGCTCTACGTTTTACCAGGTGAGGTGGACATTGTAATGCCGGCAGAAATACCCGGGCCGGAAGACCTATGGACGATCATTATCAAGTACATGCAGATACCAACGTATGTCTCGGACAAACGCAAGCTGCACCAACGGGATACCGCAATCGGCCACTTCTCGAAGGTCGAGCTCGAGGCTGTCGAAGTCGAGTGGGCCTTTGCCGAGCAGCAAGGTAAGCGATTGACATGGATATTGACCGAACGATATCGGTGGACTGATAATCGCGACAGCGCGGGACAGACTACTCGTGTTTGTGACTGGGTGGGACTTACACTACACCGCTCAAGCCACCAGCGTTCGAAAGAGCGGCAAGCACGCCGGCCATCGCACCCTTGGCCCGGCCTTGACCACAGTTTGGTGCAACGCATCGACTGTGCAGATGGCAGTGCGCTTGAGCAGCGAGGCTCCCGACCATGAGCGATGGATCACCGGGACCGGTATGCGGAGCTTGGCGGACTCGGCGGTTGGCATGATTCTTTGCTGACACCATGCATAGTCGCATCGGACCAGGACGTCAAGACCAACGGTTTGGAGCTGGATGTGAGGGTGCAAGGCTACTCACACGGCGAGCTCCTTCGTGTCAGCGACTTGCAAGGAGTCCCTCTAGGCGAAAAGAAGGCGCGAAGAAGCAGTGAGGCAAGGAGGTTGAGAGTCAAGTTTGGCAGCGTGGAAGGTGAGGCAGCCCCCGACCGCTGGACCTAGGCCGCAGGAGCTGACTTCTGCAGGTGCACGCGCAGTCGAGGAGTGCATCGTTGATGCATTGGTCCGTGTCAAGGCACCACGATAGCGCATCAATGCCCGCCCGACTTGTGTACCTATACGCAAGCAAGCGACATCCCGAAGGCCACGCATCGGCCAGCATCTGTGCAAGTTATTGGGCGACACGGTCGCAGACGAGTCTACATGTAGGTGACGAAGACGGATAAGGGCAGATGGAGGTCTCAGTACTCATCGTATCGTCGCCATGTAAAGTACTCTGCACATGTCTTCCGCACCCATCTGTTCGCTACAACCTGAACGCCCGCACGCATTTCTCCATCGCAAGTATAGGCGCTTGAGCTTGTTTGCTCGGATGGGCTGACCGAGGACATTGCAGGAAGGCTTAGGGTCTCAGACTACCTAGTCACACAGGGCATCATCATTTATCCTTCTCAATTACGGCGGGCGCTCTAATCTCCCTGCCCTTCAAGAACTCCAACCCCTCCCCCGCATAGCTCATCAGCGGACTGACCTCCACCCCACTGTCATCCCCCTCGCTCGTCACCGTCGCCCCCGCTCCCTCCAAGAATCTCCGCCCCTGCTGCATGGTGTCCTTCCTGCTCGTCTCGGGACTATCCTCTTTGCTCCCCGGGGCGTTCTTCAGCGCCGAGAACTCGTCCTCCCGCTTCACCTCCATGCACGCAAACTTCTCCATCTCGACAAACGGGAAGCAGTCAAACACGAACTGCTCGAGCTTGATGCCGTTGGGCTTCTCCGGCTTCTCTTGCTCGCCGGTCTTGCTGTCGGGGGAGATGGACGGGATCTTCTTCTTCGCAACGTGGTGCGGGAGCTTGTGCGCCCACTCGGGGATGCTCTCCAGGTAGGCAAAGGAGTAGTAATGGTTCACGATGTTCGCGGCGCGGAACTTGAGCAGACTGCTGTCCTTGGGGTCTTTGGCCTCGGCGGAGGACGTGTCGATCTCGGAGTACTCGACCACATCCGGCTTCCCGTTCTTCTGCACGATCAGGCCGACGGACTCCTTGGCGTCACGCTTCCGGACGACCTTCGTCGCGATGGAGACGTTCTTGGAGGCCGAGAAGCCGATGAAGGTCGGGTCGGCGACGCGGACGAGGCAGTTGTCCACGCCGAACATGTGGATGTGCTGGACGCCGCGCTTCTCCATGTCGTCGACCATGCCACTACTGATGAGGGCGTTGTAGAGGCCGCCGTTGCCGTCGGGTGCTACGGCGACACGGCCCTTCGTCTCCAGCAGGATCTTGCCGTCCATAGTGATGCAGGGCAGGACGCCCTGCTCGAAGACCCGGACGTTGTTGCGGTTGAGGCCGAAGTAGTGGTGCTCTTCGAAGTACTGCTCGGTGGGCTTGCGAGTAGGGCCGGAGGTCATGATGTACCACGGCACGACCACGCCGGCTTCTTCCTTGCTGTGGTGCTTGGCGGCCATGTGTTGTAGTCGCCGGATCCTCTCGGCTTGGAGCTGAAAGAGAGACTTCTTACTCGGCAGGCCAATGTCGTAGCAGCCCTTGGGTGCGGAGCTGCCTAGTCGTGTCCCCTGCCCGCCTGCCATGAGGACCACGCCGACCTTGTTCTCTGATATGAGCTTCAGACCGTCCTTGCGCCATTGATCCAAGTCTTCCGGCTTGCTGTCAATCGTCGACGTCGTCGCCGAGTCGGGTAGCTGTTCGAGCTTGGGCGCTTCGTCTTCGCTCGCGGGCTTCGGAGGGTTGATGGCCTTGTCAGCGATGGTGTTGATGTGCTCGGGGTTGAAGTCCTGCAGTTGCTGGAATAGCGCGCCCTTCTCCTGCGGCTTGAGCTCATCCCAGTAATTGAAGACATGCCCTTGTCCACCTTTCTCGTACTTCTCACGCAGCTCCTTGAGGTCGTTTCCAGATGGAGGCGCGTATTGTGGTTCGCTGTCTTGCTGTCCGCCCATGTGCATGGCGGACATCATGCTGTCCATCGTGCTCTTGATCGACTCCATGGCATTCCAATTATACCGTGACTCTAGATCGTAGATCAAGTCCCGCAGAAGTCAACATACAAGTATAGCAGAATCAACAGTGTGGTGTACGGTATCGCGTTTGAGAAATGGACCCCGCGAACAAGACGTCAGGGACAGGAACAGGACAGGGTCCAACTGATCACAAGCCACTGGCGAAGATGATGACCTTTGAATACCGTCGTCACGGTGGATGCGCAGTGTGGTGCATCTTCTGAACGACGTGGGTGCGCGCCGTCTTGATGATGGGTCACTGTACTCGCGCTGCGAACTGATGGAAAGGGCATGGGCTCAAGAATTGGGCTACTCCTGGAAGAACAGGAGCTACGTGTATGGGTCCAGTACACCACGCCGACGACAACCTCGCCGTAGCACAGTATGCCTGTGCGCCAATTGTTCCCATTCGGCTAGTTCCCAAGACTTCGTCTATGCAGGTCTGACAGAGCGCACACAAGGGAGGTCTCGTCACAGCGCAGTAGATGGCTTGTGTTCTGACATCGGGTCAAACCTTGTCCACAAGCAAAGCGTACGAGTACGCAGTGGAGGCGCTGCCTGCGGTACATGTTGCCCCGGCAGGACTATCAACATAGCTGCGCCGACACCGATCGTACCAAGACGAGGCCCTTCCATTCGTGGCCTTCGGATTGGATGATGCTTCCCGGAGAGGCCAGCACATTGACTATGTTCCCAGCTACTTCGCGCATATTGGCTTCGGCGACGCTCGTGTCCAATGCTCGGGTATCGTTCTCGCCTCATCGAAGCAGTCTTTGCACGGTGAGCTCGACTGGCTCGGGTCGGATTGGCAGGTCTTCTGGCCCATCGCGTCGCATGGCTCATGTGGAACCGCTGGGAGCGGCGGACACCCCTCGACCGTAGGGGGAACATCTCATGCTTGTTGTGCCACGTCAGCTCGTGGTGATCGACTGCTGCTGTGTACTGCCCCCTTCACATGCTGTTTTGACTCAGCGTCTTATCTTGCGCAGTGACCAGAGTAGAGTCTGGAAGACGCCATCTGGTGGCCAACGATGCGCGGCCATGCACGAGTCCAAGACAATCTACAACGATGGTTTGTCAATGTTGAGTGTTGTCCACCGGCCCTGACTGTTTCCAGGCTGCCCCACGGGGCCGCCCATTGCAGCCTTGCACGTGTCAAACCGAGTCCGCCCTCACTTGCGGTGCGACTCGAGTCTCACTTCGATTCGCGATACATGAACATTATCCTGCGAAGACTCGGTGCGAAATGCGACTTATCTCACAATAGAGCGCCCCGGAGCGGACAGATTGGGCCGACAGCGTGCGACACGTCCCAGAGTGTGGCACAGCAGCGCCGACAGACACCATATCGGGCGCCATCCTCGTCCTGATCAGCAAGACCACTGCGCGCGTAGTTGGCGTCACTGTCGCTATCACCGTCACAACTCGCCATGGCCACGTTCTCTCGTGCTCCGACCCGCGAAGACCTTGAGGAGGACATCGAGTTTATGGAAGTTCTTGTCCAGAGTCTGGACACGGGCGATGATAACTATGCCGAGAAGTTGCTGGACCTACAGGGGAAGAAGGCTGAGCTGGAGGAGAGACTAGACGCGCTGAGTGAGGACTCGCGCCCACAGAGCATGGATGGCGCAAGCGTGCAGCCGAACATTTGGTGGAACGCGACGATGGATGGAAGGCCGGGGAGCAGCACCAGCAGCCATACTGCGAGCGGTCTTTCCGGGGGCTCACGCGCTGGGACAGGTGCTGGTATGAAGCGAACGTTACCGCACGGTCTCTCCTTCGAAGCCGAGCAGAATCGCCATAAAAGACCGACACCCGAGCCCTCGAACGCTGGCACGCCGATCTCCTCCTCCGACTCGCTCGAGTCTTTCACGAATGTGCCTACACAGGCCACGGACAGAGCACGGCTGAGACAGCAGCAGTACGAGGCCGTGCTCGGAATGCAGCGGGCGCAAGAAGCAGCGGACCAGCGTATGGCCCAGATGCTGAGTACACAAAACCAGCAACCCTCGGCGTACACGGCGTCCCGGCCAAATGTACAAACCACCATCGGCCACTCAGGCTCATTCCAGCGGCCCCCACCTAGAGTGAGGGATGAGCCCAATCACACGGCGTCCTCGTGCGGCACTGGAGCAGGTCCCTCTGGCTATATTCCGAGCTATCCGACCGCGCCATCTAGATCCATCAAGGCAGAACCTCGGGCCGTGAACGTCAAGTCCGAGGCCAGTCCGTCGAGCCAGCTAGTTCAGAGACCGCGCGTCTCGCACTCTGGCGTGGTAGACTTGACTGGCAGTGATGATGAGGATGACTTGAGCGAGATTGCTCCCACAAGTTTTACCCCGAGCAAGCGCCCCGTTAAGCGCGAGGCCAATGGATTGGGGCGGCTGATGCCCGGTGCATATCCTGCACCGTACAGCAACGGGATACCCGGCTATGGCACCGCCAACATGCCTAGCGGATCCACGAGCAATCGGTACGGTCTTCTACAGCCTCCTTTCAGCATGACAAGCAACGCACTTGGCGGCATTAAGTATGCTGCCAACTCTGTTGCTGCGCAGCTTGGAGAACTTAGCCATCTCATCAACGGCTCGCGTCCCGGCTCGCGCCCTCGTATTCCCGATCCTCATTTCCCCGACGCAGACGACGATGATCTAGTGTTCGGTGGATCTCGGCCATTGAACGTGTACCCTGGTCAGGATGAGCTATATAGGGAGCGCTATAACGACATCTATACCTCGGATCCCGGGCGCACGAAAGAGGAAATCGAGACTTTGCTGCAGAACATCCGTCCGGATGAGGATGTGCCAGCCCATCTGCGCGTGCAGACGCCGGAAGCGCTGACCATCACCCTACACAAGTACCAGGAGATGGGCCTGACGTGGCTGAAGAATATGGAAGAAGGCTCGAATAAGGGCAGCATCCTCGCCGACGACATGGGGCTCGGCAAGACTATTCAAGCCATCTCGCTGTTCGTCACCCGACGCAGTGAGGATCCCAGGTGCAAGACCACGCTCATCGTCGCGCCCGTGGCGCTTATGCGCCAGTGGCAACAAGAGCTCGAGCAGAAGGTGAAATCCAGCCTCCGCCACCGACTCACCGTCTTCATTCACCACGGCTCGTCCAAGAAGAAGAGCTTTCGGGAGCTGCAGGTTTACGACGTCGTGATCACCACCTATGGCAGCCTGGCTTCGGAGCTCAAGAAGCAGGAGGGCTTTCGTCTTCGCCAGAAGAACGACCCGCGTGCCATCGAGCGGCTGGGCGAGAGGTGCGCATTGCTTGGGACTGAGGCTTATTGGTACCGTGTGGTACTCGACGAGGCGCAGTGCATCAAGAACCGCAACACCCAGTCTGCGAAGGCAGCCTTCCAGCTGCGTGCGAAGTACCGCCTGGCCATGACAGGCACGCCCATGATGAACAACGTCGACGAATTCTATTCGCTTATCAACTTCCTGGATGTGCGGCCATATCGTTCGTGGGAGAAGTTCCGGCTCGACTTCGGCAATCCTCTCAAGCAGCACCGCGAAGAGATCCGTGACCGTGCCATGCAGAAGTTTCAGGCTTTGTGCAAGGCTGTCATGCTGCGCCGCACCAAAAAGAGCACCTTCGAAGGCCAGCCGATTCTCGTCTTGCCCGAGCGCACGACCGAGGTCGACAACCCAGAGTTCAGCGAGGACGAGAAGTCGCTCTACGAGCACCTCGAGAAGCAGACGCGCTTGCAATTCAATCGCTACGTTGCCGAAGGCTCCGTCGGTCGACAATACAGCCACGTCCTTGTGCTCCTGCTGCGTCTGCGTCAGGCAGCCTGCCACCCGCACCTCATCAAAGACTTCGCCATCTCCGCCGTCGCCGGCGTCGAGCCCAGTGACCTCATCAAGCTGGCCCAGGAGCTGGAGCCCCAAGTCGTGGCACGCATCATGGAGCGTAATGGTAACTTCGAGTGCAACATCTGCTTCGACGCTACGACAAACCCGGCGATCTTCCTGCCTTGCGGTCATGATGCCTGCGCTGAATGCTTTGCGCGCATCACGGACCCATCAAACGGGATCGCGGCGGGCAATGAGAATGGAGGGACCAAGGCGAAGTGCCCGAATTGTCGGGGCGAGATTGATTCGAAGAGGATTACAGACTTTGACAGCTTCAAGAAAGTGCATCAGCGTGAGCTGTTGACTGATGAGGAGCGGGCGCAATTAGAGGAGACGGGTTCCGAGACCGAAAGCGGGGGCGAGGAGGATGGAGAGGAGGTAGATGGGAGTGAGACGGGGAGCGAGACCGAGAGCGAGGAGGATGTGGATGCGCGCGGCAATCTAGCTGGCTTCATTAATGACGGAAGCGCGTCCGAAGGAGATGATGATAGGGGCGACCTGGACGACCCGATGAGTGCCGGGCCATCGTGCGCGAATGGTGGCCAGGCAAAGTGCCGCAAGATCAAGGAGAAGAGCGGTAAGCCGAAGAAGTCCAAGAAAGGCAAAGGCAAGAAGAAAGAGAAGAAGACCGTGAAGGAGAACGTCACGCTTGCGGACCTACGCAAACTCGGCTCCCGTAATGTCAAGGCGCGCAAGGCCTATCTCCGCAAGTTGCGCAACACATGGATTACGTCCGCCAAGATTGAGAAGACGCTCGAGCTCCTGCGCGAGATCATGGACGGCAAGGAAGGCGAGAAGGTGCTCATCTTCTCCCAATGGACCTCGTTGCTGGATCTGCTTGAAGTCCCCATCGACCGCGAGTCTTGGGGCTACAGGCGCTACGATGGCAGTATGGGTGCCAAAGAACGCGCCGACGCCGTCGATGCGTTCAAGGCCGCGCCCGATCTGCGCATCATGCTCGTCTCCCTCAAAGCCGGGAACGCGGGCCTGAACCTGAACATGGCGTCGCAAGTCATTATCCTCGACCCCTTCTGGAACCCCTTCATCGAGGAGCAGGCCATCGACCGCGCGCATCGGCTCGGGCAAACCAGGCCGGTGAAGGTGCACCGTATGCTTGTGCAGGGCACCGTCGAGGACCGGATAATCGAGATCCAGGAGCGGAAGCGGCAGCTGATCGGCGAGGCGCTGGACGAGAGTGCTGGCGCGGCGGTGAGTCGGCTGGGCGTGCAGGAGCTGGCGTATTTGTTCGGGGTGACTTCGAATGTCAACCAGAGGATTCAGTATAACCCGCAGAACGCCCGGGATCGGCGTTGAGGATGAGGGAGGGGGGAGCAAAGTGTATACTGCCATATAGATTGCTTATGGGAGGGCGTATAAGCTACTCATTGGGCCGTGTTGGGGCGTACTGGGGCGCCGGGACAAGGTGATATGATACCCAAGAGCATGGCAACAGACGCAAGTCTCGGGGCAAGTGCGGCGTTATGAAGAGCTTGCTCCCATAGATGGTGCAGTCGAGACGGGACGAAGTAGAACTGCTTGTGATTATGAATATGTATCTCGTAACCATGTACATGTGCAACCAATATCGAGAGGCCGAAGACCGACAAGTATTGCTGGCATTGCTTGTGTTCGTGCTCGTGCTCACGCCAAGTCCGCGCTGCGCAGTGAATGCATCGCTAGCGCCACCAGTCCGTCGGTAGGAGCCGTTGGGACCCGCTCATGCAGGTGACCCGAAACGAAGCCGTTAGCGTAGCCGCAGCTTTTCTATCCCACCAAGCGACGCCCTGTTTCCATCCCCTTCAGTCCCACGAACACTCCCGCGCCAATTCCCTGAGTCTCCCGTTGTCGTCGGTCGAAGCAGTTGGAGAGGGAGAGGTGAGCTGAGAAGACGAGAAGGAATCGCAGAAGAAGGTACGCTTGGACCCGAGAGCACGAGATAAGAGTCGTCTCGGGTGCCTGCGCCTCTGCGCGGAGTCGCTCAAGAAGTGTCACTGACAATTGTGGGAACAGGACGAGTGTCAACCAACGCGGATATGGCGGAAGAAGCAGGACCAGCGGCCGGCAGGATGTCGAATCTGTCGCGCCGAGCCTGCTATAAGTGCGGCAACGTTGGCCACTATGCGGAGGTGTGCTCGAGCAGTGAGCGCTTGTGCTACAACTGCAAGCAGCCAGGTATGAGACATCACAAGACATCCGCTAGCTTGTGGGACTGCACAGGGCGCTGACCGCTACTCGGCAGGCCATGAGAGCAATGCCTGCCCGTCTCCGAGGACAACTGAGAGTAGGTTGATGACTTCACAAGGCAAGAGAGTGAAGGTCAATGCTGATGGCGGATACAGCAAAGCAGTGCTACCACTGCCAGGGTCTTGGCCACGTCCAGGCTGACTGCCCAACCCTGCGTTTGAGCGGCGGCGCTGCAGGCGGACGCTGCTACTCTTGCGGTCAGGCTGGCCATTTGGCTGTACGTCGAAGGCCATCGTACTCGTCTCAAGACATTGGCTGACACGTTGAGAAGCGCAACTGCCCGAACCCAAACACCGCGCAAGGAGGCGCGCCGGTAGCTCCAGCTGCTGCAGCTCCCCCACCGGTAGGTCGTGGCGCTGGCGGCTTCCGCGGCGGCCGTGGCGGGTTCTCTGGGATTCAGACCAACCGTGCGGCCACGTGCTACAAGTGCGGCGGCCCCAACCACTTCGCTCGCGACTGCCAGGCTCAGGCCATGAAGTGCTACGCTTGCGGCAAGCTCGGCCACATCTCGCGCGACTGCACCGCTCCGAACGGTGGTGCGCCGAACTCGGCAAGCAAGACTTGCTACAAGTGCGGACAAGCTGGGCACATCAGCAGGGAATGCACTCAGGCGGATGCGACGAACGGCGATGCGGCCAACGGCGAACAGCTTGAGGCTCCCGCTGCGCCGAAGTCGATCGCTGCGTAGATCCGTCCGAACAGGCACACTTCGTCGCACTGGAGGCTTCCACAGCCTCTAGTGCCAGCCAGGCCTTCCTCACTTGCAGCCCCTTTACACCACTTCTATTCTGAGCGTTCTCACGACGACCACGACGGCATCATCAATTCAACCATCTGACGACCATCACGACCCACATATACCTGCACCTTGGAAGCGAAGCGAGCACGCCGACTTGTCGATGTGTCAGGCGTGCGAGCAAGAGGAGAGGGAGGTTGACAAGACTGGAGCAGCAGTGGGAGCGGGAGCAGTAAATCCGAGGGATATCGAAGCACGGCGGACAGAGTGCCAATCGACAAGCGTATTGCCCGGCCGTCTTGTCGTGGGAGGGGCGGGCTGCGGCGGAGCGTCAAAAGTACGAAGTGTATATGGCATGTCGAAATCATGCGTACAGCTCACCTACATCGCTTCTCACATCCCTCGCGTGGAATTTGAGAGCTCACAGTATGGTGAATGTGCTCGCGCTGGAGAACTGTTGATGTGCGGTTGTATGAAGTGGTGCGGTGAGTGCCAAGACTGAAGTCGGACGTCCGCTAATTGGGAAAAAGTGAGTCTGCTCCTGCCTCCTAGACGACGCGACTGGAGCCTGACGGCGACCTCGCTCGATCACGAACGCGCACGACTTCAACTCTTAATCTTCTACGATAACATCCTGCCAGCTACTTTGCCATCTCGCCTCATTGCATCGCCACCATCTGATTGTTACCTGCTGTCATCTCCTCAGTACTAACTTAGTGTACACCTCGCACATCATCACAGCACCAGCCTAGCGCGCGAGATGCCTGGCTCCGTTGCCAGCAGTGATGAGGACGAGGTGAGCCAGCAGCGATTTGAGCTGCCTATGAGCACGTCAGAACTGACTTTCGGGCAGTGCGAGAGCTACATCGTCGACGTCGATCAGCTGCAAAACCATGGTAGTTCTTGCCATCTTTGACATCGACGTGCAGACGCTGACTATCGCCGCAGGTATTGGACAGGCGGACATCATCAAGCTGAAGGCCGCAAGCTACCATACCGTCGCTGTACGTGGTGCAATCTAGAAGCGTCAGCGGGCCGCTGAACACTGATGTTGCGCTTCGCAGTCCGTCCACGCCGCCATGGGCAAGCATCTACTCAAGATCAGGGGCTTCTCCGACATGAAGGTCGAAAAAGTCAAGGAGGCCGTGAAGAAGTGTTTGGTACGTCGTCGGTCGACCATCCTCGAGGTCTTCTTGCTGACGGGTATGCCTCGCTACAGCCCAGTACCAGCGGCTTTATCACCGCGGCCGAGACACTCTTGAACCGCAGGCGCTGCTTCCGCCTCTCGACCGGCAGCAAGCAGTGGGATCATATCCTGAACGGCGGCCTCCAGTCGTCCAGCATCAACGAAGTCTTTGGCGAGTACCGCTGTGGAAAGACGCAGCTTGCCCACACGCTCTCGGTCGTTGCTCAGCTGCCGAAGGAGGATGGTGGTGGGGAGGGCAAGGTGGCATGGATCGGTGAGCCTGCCGGTCGAAAGCGCTCGGCACGACGTATGCTGACTCTACCAACGTAGACACCGAAGGCACCTTTCGCCCAGAGCGTATCGTTCAGATCGCAGAGCGCTACCAGATCGACCCAGATCAAGCCAACGAGAACATCATCCAGCATCGCGCCAGCAACAGCGATGACCAGGCGGACAGTCTCTGCAGGCTGGCCGAACAGTTTGTCTCCGGCCAGTACCGTCTGCTCGTCATCGACAGCCTCATGGCGCTCTTCCGCACCGACTACATCGGCCGTGGCGAGCTGTCTGAGCGCCAGCAGAAGCTTGGCCTCTTTCTTCAGAAGCTGACCAAGATGGCCGAAGAGTTCAATCTGGTCGTCTTCATGACGAATCAGGTGCAGAGTGACCCTGGTGCTTCGGCGTTGTTCGCGAGTGCGGATGGTAGGAAGCCGGTCGGCGGACACGTCGTCGCTCACGCCTCGACCACGCGCATCCTGCTGCGTAAAGGTCGTGGCGAGGAGCGCGTGGCCAAGATCCAGGACTCGCCTGGTAAGTGGCCTTCGATTTCTGTTCACGAGGTCTCGCTGACAGACTCTGGAGACTGTCCGGAGCGTGAGGCGACCTACATTATCACCACTGGCGGCATCAATGATCCGGAGAAGGCATGAGTGACGTGTTGACAACTATCTGACTGGCGATGTGCCGCTATCTGTCGGCTAAACGTGGAAGATCTGACTGGATGGCGTACTGAGGGTATGTCGCGTCTTGCGTCGCAGGGAACCTATAAGGTTGCCATTTGCTGATGGGCATGGAGAGATACATTAATGTACTAAGCATCGAGCTTTCGAGGCGCTGATGGTCATCTTTGTGACGATGTGCAGACAGCTTTCCCACTCCATAACAGCTCACTATCGTCGACTCACAAAACATGCTGCTCGAGCCTTGTCATACTCCGTGATCAATGTCCAATGACCTCCAGTTCCGAACTAGCCGCATTTGGTCGGGACTGCTGCGATGTGCCTCGGCTCCGCCGGAATTTCTTGCCTGGCATGCATGGACTGAAAGTCAAGACCCGTAGATACAGGCACATAACTCATGCCTGCGCCGGCGCATACCATGGTCCCAACGCCTCCAGGCCGCCTTGGAGTGCCTACTCTGGTGCAGGACTTCACCGTTCTGCCTCTCACAATCCCACCAGTAACAACCTATCCTCACGAAGCGACGCACTACCTCTATCTCCGCGCCAATGCGCCCAGGCTTCCAACAGAAGATACGCCAAGGGAGCTCTTCCTGGTGAATGTACCGGTGGATGCGACCGAGACGCACCTGCGCGTCCTCTTCGCAGAGCAGCTCGGCGGCGGCCGGGTGGAGAGCGTAGCGTTCGAGGGTACGAAGATCGGCAAGGCAAAGGGGATTACCGCGCCTGTGACGGCAACGCGAGGCAAGAAGCGGAAGCGTGGAGCGAACGTCGATGGGGAAGGCTCCACGAGTGAGGTGGGCCAGCTGCCGGAGGTGTGGGATCGAGAGCTGCAGAGGAGTGGAGGAACAGCCGTGGTGCTCTTCGTGGACAAGCTTAGCGCGGACATGGCGCTGAAGGAAGCACGGCGGGCTGTGAAGAGTGGGCGGAAGATCATTTGGGGTGCGGGCGTGGAAGGCAGAGTGGCGCCGCTGGGCTCAGCACGCTACTTGTCGCATCACAAACTGCGGTACCCGGATCCGGCAATTCTGCAGCAGAGTGTCGACGACTTCATGACTGCTTTCTCTGCAAACGAAGCAGTGCGCGCGAAGGAGCTGGCCCGTGTGCGTAGCGTGCCGGACGCGGATGGGTTCGTCACTGTTACTCGAGGCGCGAGGGTTGCGAAGGACCAAGATGATGACGAGAAGAAGGACGACGGGGTGGCGAGGAAGAAGGAGAAGAAGAAGGTTGGGGAGGACTTCTATCGCTTCCAGGTGAGGGAGAAGCGGAAAGAGGACCAACAAGATCTGGTGAGAGGGTTTGAGGAGGACCGGAGACGGGTGGAAGAGATGAGGCGGTGGAGAGGGAGGGTGAGACCGGAGTGATCGATCGAGTCAAATTCGTTGTTACCAAGGAACATGGCCATGACCATGACCGCATTAACAGTATCAACAGGCAGCTGTCAAAGCTGCGATGAACGTGGCTATCTCCCGGAATTCTACTTGACCCTCAAAGGGCAGCCCTCCCTTCGTTCATCCCCAACACGCCGCAGCACGCGCACGCTCTGCAATTTGCGCACTCACTGCAATGTGCGCACGCAGTCGTGCCGCGTTCCCGATAAGCCTTTGATCCTGGCGAAGCTGCGCTAATTTTTGTGCAAGCTGCCCGCGCTGCCACGCCGCAGGCCCCCCTCGCTCAAGCGTGAGCCTCGTCTCCTCTTCCAGCTTCCTTCGTCTGATGAACCTTCCATCCAGCAAGTCCTGCGTCTGCTGCAGGACGTCCAGCACATTTGCCACCAGGCCGGCGTCCAGAGCCTCAGTGCCTGTGGTCAACGGCAGACTGTGGCCCATCTTGAGCTCGACATACTGCGCGCGTGGCGAAGTCGACCTCGTCTGCGCGATCGTCCGGCTTGGCTGCAAGATCTCCGACCATTTGATCGCCTCTTGGATCACGTCCAGGACACGGAGGGCTTCCGTCTCCACGATGTAGAGACGGACGGTCTCGTGGTTCTTGTATCCGTTCTCGAGGACCTGACGTGCCTTTGCAAAGCCGTCCGGATGGCCACTACCGATGCCGACGGCAAGATGGAAGATCGATGCTCGGCGAGACTGGCCCAGCCTGGGAAAGGTCAGCGACGATCTCACCTTGCGGACTCCCGGCAATTGCCACTTACGACTGCAAAAAAGCTCACTGTCACTGCACGGATCTTCGCGTCTGTGCGCAACGCGCAAGCGATTGAAGAAGTAGAAGATGCCCGATGACTCCTCGTTGATCTGCTTGCACGTCTGCAGTAGCGAGAGCACCGTCGCGTCCGTCGAGAAGCGTCTTTCGCTGAGGGTGAGGTGGTCATCGTCGTCCGGAGGGAGCGTGAACACGAGCTTGTAGATCCAGTTCCTGAGTTCTCGTGGCAGGTTCAGCAGACGTTGAGCCGTCTTCGTCTGAGTCCCAGTGGCGACGGGAACTATGGCGTTAGTGGCGTTCGCAGCGCTTGAGTCCATGGCGATAGTTGAGTGCTTAAAGGTAACAGTCGACAGATTTGGGGCTATGTCTAATGAATGCAGTGCAAGTCAAGTTGTCTACGATCTCCCACAGTCCGGTCGACATATGTATCCTTCACTAAGTGGAACCTCACCAAGTGGAACTTCACATGGGCGATCGCGGCCATGAGATGTCCTCTTCAGCAGTACGCTTTCGTGAGCCAATTGGTGTGATGTTTCATGGCCTGTGGTCATCACAATTGCGAAAGCTCACATTCCTCGCGGCGGAAGAGCTGAGCTTTCTACCACGTCGGTGGATGTTACCTTGCCGCTCCTAGTGGGATTGTGATGTGTACCATCGACGGACGAGCGTTTACATCAGGCAGCAATGGTCATTGATAGTCGTCCCCCTCGGAGGAGGCTACGACGGGGCCGAGTCGGCTTCTGCAGAACGTCTGGCTTGCTGCAGGTGGGCTACAAAGTTGTCACCGACTGCTGATGAGAGTGCCGGATTTCGAGACGACTCCATAGATCAGCGCTCCTGATGTTGGTATGAGTGGACTGGTCGGCGAGGCAGAAGATGAAGATATTGGTGTGCTGAGCCATGTCGAATGCAACTTCGGTAGGTGATCCATTTATAAACGCGTGTTGGCTAACGGACTAATGCCACAGCGCGCCAAGTATTCTGAAAGTAGCCTGTGTGTTGCAGTGTGTCTACACGTATATGTGTGTACCGAGTACATGTGCACGTACAAAAAGCCCGGGCACATGCAGGTGGCGGCTCAGCGGGAGCAACCGCGGCGCCGGCGGCATCCTCAGCCGCTGTTTCACGTCCCCTCATCTTCCTTTCAACCGTATTGCTTCCTCCATCGCGCAAGCGGTCCACCTTTGTACGTCACTTCTCCGTGTGGGAAGCAATCACTGCTTGCGACCCGACCCTTGTAACAGCAAGGTATGATTCATCTTACTCTGTACCATGCGCCTGTAAGCCGTCAACCCCTGCCGCGTTTCCTCTGGAAACCGTTCACCCCAGTAAGCGCTCATCTTCAATTCGATCTGCCGGAACCGCGGATTCGACGGGATGAGGTCCTCCCGGATCTTGTCCGACCAGAACTCCACCGTTCGCAACGTAAGAGATATCCTCTCCCTTTTCGAGTCAATCAGATAGACGTGGAGGCTCGTCAAGTTGACGCACTCTCTCTCAAGGGTCTGCAAGGTCATCGTGAAGGTGTGGACATTGCTTCGGCACGAAAGGATACGCAGACTGATGCCCAGGTGCTTGATGGCTCGTCGGCGAGCGGGGCCCGGCGAGTGGAGGAAGCGGATGGTGTCGTGCCATGGGTCTCGGTGGCGATTCAGGATCCGCAAGCGGTTGAGGCTGTAGAAGAAGCCGAGGGCTTCGTCGTTCACCTGGCGGCATGTCCGGAGTAGTGAGAGCACGGTGGAGCCTGGAAGAGTACCTCCGTACGAGCTGGGGCGGTCGCTGATGGCTACGTGGTCGCGGTCATCGGGAGCGGAGGTGAGGACGAACTGGTAGATTCCGTTTCGGAGCTCTGCTGGAAGGCCCGTGAGCCGGCATTTGGTTTGTGGGTTGGTTGCGCCCGGAATGATGGCGTTCGCAGAGCTTGAGTTCATGTTGGTGTGTACGTGCCGAATCTCATCAGTGATTGATGGAATTGCGTGTATACTGACAATGGGGTCGCAAGATGAGAGGAGGTGCAGGGTCGTCCTCCTACATTCTGTGAGAGGCTGTCGACTTAATCTTGCCTGTGAATCGGAAGACTTGAGAAGCATCCTCCGAGCTACATGCACACGCCCATCTTCTCCATCCGTCTTGGCGTGAACTCTTTTGCTTAAATGGACGATCATCATATTGACGCAGCATGCATTGAGCATGACATGCTCGCCGTCACGAATCTTGATCTAGATAAACCATCGGGGGACTGATGCTTTGCAATCGCATTGTACCCCTGTAAGAACTGGCTGCTCCCTATCGACTCTGCCGACAATCCAGCCGCCCGATAGTGATACCTCCTAACAGCGTTGAGAAGGGTCGTAGCATTAGCGATAGACCTCACAGCGATGTTGAAGCTGAGCCGCTGCTCGTGCGCCGACTATTGGCGAGTCACGCCTATAGTAGCCGCCATCGCAGCGCCGCCAAGACTCGCCGTCTGTACCACGAGGACAGTCCAACATCAAGGCACCTTGACATTGATCGCCTCCAGCATTCTCACCAATTCCGCCCGCTTTCCCTCCTCCGTCATGCGCTTCACC
The DNA here is from genome assembly GCA_033119285.1 of Teratosphaeriaceae sp. CCFEE 6253. NCBI lineage: Eukaryota > Fungi > Ascomycota > Dothideomycetes > Mycosphaerellales > Teratosphaeriaceae > Teratosphaeriaceae sp. CCFEE 6253. Next base: position 19,098 of record JAWDJV010000077.1, on the reverse strand, counting down.
CTCCGCCGCAGATCACTCGCGACCTCCCTTCTAGCCGGCGCACCCTTGTACTTCCACCCGGGCTGCGGCCGATACGGATCCGCCCTCTGATGCAGCCACTTCCGCATCTCCTGCCCCACGTCCGCGGGTTTCGCACTGGTCGTACACAGCATGATCTGCAGCCCGTCATTCTTGCACAAGTGGGCCTGCTGGGAGGGCGGGATCCGCGCCATCCAGGCCAGCATCCCGCCGAAGTCGAAGTCCGTGACGTTAGCGCGGATGCGGCAGGTGCTGTGGATGAGCGGCAGGACCTCGTTGCGGACTTGACGGGAGGTGCAGATCAGGGCGTGCGGGCAGTGCCGGGAGGTGCTGTTGAGCGGCAGGATGTGGATGATGACGTTCTCGAGCACGAGCTTGTAGATCTCCACGCGCAGCTCGGCGGGGAGGTCGAAGATGGTCAAGGGGGCCGGGGGCTCCTCCGGAGCGGCCTGGGAGGGTGGTGCGGGGGCCAGGGCGCGGAACTTGGCCTTGGAGCGAGTCTTTGCGGGAACGGTCCGAAGAGCCTGGCGTGGTGCGTTGAACATTCGCATTTGGGGCGCTGGTCTTAGCGCAGTAGTTGCCGGTACTATAGGAGCTGTATACGCGCTCGAGTCGGGTAAGGCGGCGCGTGCGAGCTGCTCCATCGCGGCATTGTCGAGCGGTGGCGAAGAAGTCTTTGGAGTGGCTGCCGGAGGTGGTGTTGCTCTTAGCGAGGGATCCAGTGTATCGGCCATATGTGCGATGTCTTGCTTCCTAGCCAGCGTGTGGTGTATCTAAGTGAGAGCAGGAGCAAGCTGAGGTTAACGCGGAGCTTAAGGTTGTCGAAGGAGTAGGCGCCGTGCAACCTTGAAGCGTGCCGCAATCTACCCAGCCATTCTGAAGGCTATCGATGGTACATTGCACTTTCACACCGGGTGCGTGACTGCCAATACAGTAGCGCGCGGCAGCTGGAGCAACGTTTGCAGTGCAAATGACACCGGCAAGACTCGGAATCGAGTTTCGATACGATGAGGGTTCTGGCATGTGATATTGTACCCCGATATGACCTTAGCGGGGAGCTGCCACCTTAGTACTTCACCCTCCACCTGCCAACTTCCTACTCCTCATCGACCACCTCGGACGATACGAGCTGATACAGTAGGCCGGCACCGCGGGTTCGATTCCATTTCATCGCGCCTCTTCTCCCACCGCCTCCATGGTCGACGCCATCTTAGGCCTGGCGCTCAGCCTGGGCATGGTAACCCCAACGGCCGTCGCGGTCGTGACAGGCGTGGCCCAAGGGGTCAGCGAGCAGCACAAGCAGAACGCCGACGCCGCCAACGTGACACGCGCCCTCAAGTTCCACATTGACATCCACGTCGACCCCAAAAGCCGCAAGGGCCGGGCCGCCGCTCTACACGACGGTATCGTCACGCTCCACTCGGATCAGATGTGGATCGAGGCCAAGGATTCCGAGACAGGCTGGCCCGTGGACGCGACCCACCATCCTTTCACGGGCTTCTACATAGCGTATCCGGACAGCGACCGACCGTCCACGCGAGGGCTCGTGAGCACCATCACCGTGAATCCGCCAATGCTGAATTGGATCTACGTCAACAAAGACACACACGCTCTCAGCTACTCGAATCGCAGCGGCAGCATCGCGCATCACGTCGGCAGCTTTGACTGGACTAGTGAGGACGACGGCAGTTGCATTACGTTGGAGGGCAATGAGCGGTTCCTGGCCGTCGAGGAAGCAGAGGGCCATTGGGCGTTGTACTTCGACATGGATGACGACGGGCTGAAGGCGAAGAAAAAGGATAAGAAGGCTGTAGGGGTCAGCTTGTCGAGGAGGGTGCTGACGGGACAGGAGTCGAACAAGTGGGGGTTGAAGGATTCGGGCAACATGGGGTTCAAGGCGACGAAGGAAGTTGACAACAGGCCTGGGAGGAGTGTTGACAACTGATTGCGAGCCGGGACGGGGTTTCGTGTGACGAAAGAGAACAAAGTGTTTGCAGTCTGCAGTGCGATTCACGTTTCCGCAGAGTTCTGGGGGTCTTCACCGCCCGGAATGATGCCCTTGCCATGTCATGGTAGAGGTGGGTCGGTGTCGCACAAGCCTGACTCGCACCTCGAGCTGTGTGGCACGTGGTGATGTGTGCGGAATGCTGACCAGGGCACAGGCAAACAATTTCGCCGGCTTCACCTTCTGGACATTCTCGCACAGCAAGAGTTGTATTGGGCTACAGCAAGCGCGCCACTTTTCGCGCTGATCGCCCCTGCAGCGACAGTATCTATAGCAACGCCCCATCAATGGCTAGACGACGCGAATCGCCTGAAATCAGTAAGCCGAAGCCGCTGCCACGCAAGACTGCAAACACCAACGCAGTCGCGAAGGCAAGGGATGGCTCAGCAAGGCGATGTACTCCGGAGACACAACGACGTGTATCGGGAGGCGATGATCGAAGAGGCCGCTCGGCTTCACCATACAAGATTCTGCGATTCAAGCGGACGCTAGAACTGGGTCCGACAACGAGTGTGGCGGATCATCGGCATCAAAGTCCACAGCGCTCGGCCTTGCGGCGAGAAGGAGAGGGGTGCGTCTCGGGAGGGAGCAGTGAATGCTGCGCCAGTCCTGTCGGACGAGACTGTCAAAGAGAAGGCAAGACGTCCTCGCCTACTGCTGCAGAGGCAAGCGTACTAGCAGATGCTCAGCTGCGCCGTGAGATGGAGAGCCCACGCCCAATTATGATCAAGCGAGGGCGGACCATGTCGGGCAAGCGATTGGAGCAGGCCGTTGGGCACAGCACCTGCACGGCTACATGAGGCAGTAGGACATCTTTGCACAAGCTAAGAGTGATGCGCATCGACATCAAATGCCGCGACCGAGGCCGAGCCATTACAAAGTTGCAGTGACGGCCAGCCGAGAATCTAGCGCCTGTGGAGCGCAGCATGGCCTGCATGCCGCGTGGTGGCTATGTGCTCCGGCGATGCAGTTCAGCGGATGCGGTTGACGGCTGCGACACCGGTAGTGCCTAGGACTCACGTACCACCGCAATTCAGCTCGGGTCGTGAAGCCGGACTGACGGCGGCCCATACCGGAGCCAAGAAGCCATACGCTGTCCACGACTGCTATGTGCAACATCTCGGCCGCTACATTAACTAATGCACGAGCGCGCCTTACGGAGTACAAGTCGAAGCATTGCAGCAAACGAAGCATGGCACTTCCGCCGTGGATGCTCCCGTATCCATAGACAGCCTTGCGCGCCATCCGCCGGACATGAATGAGGGATAGCTCTCGCGCACAGACAGAGGAGCGGCTCTCGGCGATCTGTCCCCATTGGCATCAATGCAGGACCTTGCTCGAGGGTGCTCGCACCTCTACACTATTATGTAACACTCGTAATTCGTTCGCTATGTCCCAGATAGGCAGGTACATACTGCCCGGCGCCCAGACAACCGGCCTATCTTGTGCACTCACGCATCCTGCCATGCACACACATACTTCTCCTCCCCGCTGCACCAATACAGGGACCAGGAAGCGTGCAATGGCGAGCACATTTGATGTGAATGCCGTACGCAGCCACTTCCCAGCACTTTCGCAGGACAACAAAACCATATATTTCGAGAATGCCGGCGGTAGTCAGATATTGAAGGAGGTCGTCGATACGTGGGTCGAGCAAGTTCATCCAAAAGCACGGCAGCCCGTCTGACGCATGCGCAGGATATCCGATTATCTGCTTGCCACCAATGTCCAGCTGGGCGCCAGCTATAGCAAATCCCAGGAATCGACGAAGCTCTTCGACGACGGCTGCAAGGCCGTAGCCCAGTACGTCAATGCCAGCCCAGAGGAAGTCGTGATCGGCCCATCGACCACTCAGCTCTTCCGGAACCTGTCGCTGTCGCTGTACGAGTACATCACGGCAGGCTCGGAGATCATCGTCTCGAAGCTCGATCATGAGGCCAACATCGCATCGTGGGTGCAGCTGGCGGAGTGGAAGAAGTGCACTCTGAAATGGTGGGGCGCGAGCGATGCGTCCAACCCGCAGCTCGATTGCGAGGATCTCCGGAGCCTGATGACGGAGAAGACGAAGCTGGTGACCTGCACGCATACGAGCAACGTGCTGGGGACGATCAACGACATCAAGTCGATTGCCAAAGTGGTCCACGAGGTGCCGGGCGCACTACTCTGTGTCGATGCCGTTGCGTTCGCTCCTCATCGTGCTGTCGATGTCCAGGATCTCGGAGTTGATTTCTACTCGTTCAGCTGGTACAAGCTCTACGGGCCTCATATTGCGTCCATGTACGCTTCGAAAGCTGCCCAGAAACATCTCATTACCCTGGGACACTTCTTCAAGCACAAGGACACTCTGGAGAACCTGCTTGGTCTAGCAGCCGCGAATTACGAGCTCACAGCCGCTATTCCCACGGTGGTTAAGTACATCTCAGGTGTGCCCTGGGATGAAGTCTCGAAGCACGAGGAGAAGTTGCAGGGCATCCTCATCGACTATCTGAAATCCAAGCCCGAGACATACCGGATCTGGGGCGAGCCTTCCGCGGATCGCACAAAGAGAGTACCGGTCATCAGCTTCACGGTCAAGGGTCGCAGTAGCAAAGACATTGTGGATCAGATTGAGGCCAAGAGCAACTACGGGTGCAGGTGGGGAGCCATGTATTCCAATCGGCTCGTGGGAGACATCATGGGCTTGGACACTGTCGATGGTGTTGTGCGAGTCAGTCTGCTTCACTACAACACGGAGGATGAGGTACATGGGTACGTGAAGGTTCTGGATGAGGTCGTGGCATGACCAGGGGTATACATCCGCCGCGACGTACTCCGTGTAGTCGAAAACCACCAGCTCCCATCTGCTCGCGGCATGCAATGTGCATCAATGTACAACGCAAAGGGACTCCACAGCGCGAGTCGCCGTCACTGTCCATCTCCTGGAATAAACTCCTCAATGCCGTGGTGCTTCCTCGGCGCATCCATCGGCGCTGTTGCAACCACGCATGCTGAGGGTGTGAGCCGCTACGTGTATCCACGAAGACGCTTGTCGTCCGTGTGCGCTTTGATCTCCTGCTCGGTTGGGCGCTTCGCTGGCCCCGTGCCACGTATCTCAGCCTGGCCTGGCATACGCACGAGTTTGAATTGGTGTCTTTGACGTGTCGAAGTAGAGCCGTCCATGTTCTTGTGCCCAATAACCTTGTAAAGCCCGTCGTACCGGAATCCTATGTCGGGACGATAGACGCTTCCTAGGTTGTGTGAGCGGATCAGACGCACGGGCTTGCCGTTCTTCTCGGATTCTAGCATCCTCTGCGTTGGCTCCGTGACCGAGCCATCGGTGCTATCGGTTCCGCAATATAAGACTTCATAGCCAAAGTCCTCATCCGGATAGTCATGCCCGCCAGACATGATGCAAGAGTACGCTCCTTCGCCAGCAGCGCCAGAGATGCCCGCTATAGTAGCGCCGTGACAGCCGTCTCGTACAACCGTGAGCTGCGTCGGCCACCACTGTCCATTCAGCAGCAGACCGTTGCCGTGGAACTTGGCAGACCTACGACCGGTGTACGTAGGATCAAGACTGTCGACGCTCCTCTCCTCAGCACCGGCCTTCTTCGCTTTCCCTCGGATGATGCCACGCAGCAGATCCGTCTCGAAGTCTCGCTCACACCACTTGTTGTAGAGCTCTTCAGCATCTGCTCTCAAATCCCACGGGAACGACACTCCATCGCCGAACCGCTGGTCAAAGATCTGCGGCAGGCCGTCCTGATCGTGCAGCATGCGAGTGTTACGCAGTAGCTGTCCGGATACTTGCTCAAAGGCGAGCTTGTGGAGAGCAGCTCGGATATCATCGAAAATGACTGAAGCAGGCGTAGCGCTTTTCGGATCTTTGCACCTCTTGATGTCACCCTTCAATCGCTGAAATAGAGACCATGCATTGCCCTCTTCGGCCTTGCGAGCTCCACTTTTCAGGTTGTTGTACCAGGATGGCGGCCGCTCTTCGAGTTTTGTGCGTGATGGAATCTCATTCTTCTTGGGAACTTGGCCTTTGCTGGTGCTAGGAGCGTCACCGTCAGGCGAACGTGGAGATGCGAAGACACCGCGCTTCGAGCTTTTCTGAATGCTGCTGCGACGATCGTCCGCAAAGGCGCTGGTCACGGGACGCTTCGCCGTGGCAGTCGCTGGAGCCGTTGCTGACGTAGTCGCGGACCCGGGAACCTGATCGGACATGGCATTCGCATTGGTACTGATCGTCGGCGGTCCAGCAGGCTTCTTGGCTACCACCTCAGCTGGTAGAGACGTCGCTTGTTGCTTGTCTTTGTCCCGCGACACTCGTACATCCGGTGCGGCCGATGGTAGCTTCGACTTCGCACGCCCGACGCGCTTCTCGCCGTCCTTTGCCGTGGCTGACACTTGTGTACGTCGCTCTTTGTTCTCCACCGAAGCTTGGTGCAAAGGGCCGTCATGAGATTGCGCAACCCCACTTGAGGCTTTCGCAAATGGCGCCTTCCGCGGCTGCCAGTCCTTCAGAGCGTCATCACTAATCTCGCCCTCTTTAAAGATGTCTTCGTCATCAGCCGTGGCGGTCTCAGGATCGTCAGGATCATTCGTTGCGTCAATGTCAGCCATGATCGAGGGCAGCTCGCTCACGTCCATCATGGCGGAGTCCATCGTGGCGGGCGGCTGTACAGCACCACCCTTCGAGTACCGTAGGAGCCCCGGCTTCTTGAGCGCATGCGTCTTCTCGGCCACCCCCACTGCATCCAGCTCGCGCGTGCGCTGCTCTTCCGCGGCATCGCGCTCTTGATAGGCTTGCTTCAGCTCGGCCGCCCATCTGTCATGCTCGGGCTTCAGTCGGGCTACGTGCGCATCGATGCGACTGATAGTCTCGGCTTCTATCGTCGCTCTCTGCTCGTCCGTGAGCTTCGACTGGTCGCTGCCCATCGCGACTCAATATTCGCGTGCAAACGTGGTGAGTAGTCTTGCCTACGTGGCAGCTATTGTACGGTTATGTCTGCGAGTCGTGCTTGTTCTGTTGCAGCGGTTGGATAGAGGTTGTAAGACCTACACCACCCATTAGTCTACCCGTTCACTAACCGTTACACAAAGGCTCAGACCTAACTAAATATGCTGAAGTAGGCAGTGCCGCCTTGCTAGATTACACTACTCTTCGAAGGCGCAGTTGGCGCCCGCATTGTCTTCTCGGATAGCTCAACCGTAGGCGTAGTGTTATACGCCGTGAGCAGCCTAGTGATACAGTGGCTATCAGACTGGAGGACAAATCAGTCATCACATGCCACGAAGTGAAGATGATGGCTATGGAGAACCCAGTCGAAAGGGAAGGAACGAACGAGTGTTTCTGGGAGACCGCGGACCTTTCCCAGGATCATATGATCTGAAGCAGGCGTTCTGGGATGTCCACGATCGTCCTGGCCTTGCCGAGCAGGATACCTTCTCGTAGTATGTTTACAGCAGCGAAGTTGCCTTGCCTCCGTCACTGACGATGTGCTGGTTGTTGTTGCACATTGGTGGATGTGGATGTGGATGTGGATGTCGAAGGTTGAGGCGTTTCGGGGAAGGAGCACACGGCCAAGTCGCTGACTAATCAAGCATTGTGCATATGATGGGCAATCGTATCATCACATGTTCCATGCTACGTATAGCAGGTTGCACCTTTCGAAACACGAGACAGGATTCTGGTCGCACGCTCCGGCTCTTCGAATCCTCAGGACGGCACGCTGCCAGGCATCCAAGCCGATGCCCACACGATCAAGGCCCAGATCATTTACATGAAGCACCAAGTAAGAGTCAGAAGAGAATGTGCTGAAGCAGTAACAGTCTCGAACGTAGCCAGAGCTACCGTGATCCTCCCAAGCCAAATATGTTGGTGTACCGGCGGACCCCTCCAACGCCTCGCTAATATTTCACAACACCGTTCGCGCCACAGTGCCGGAGTAGCCTGCTCACGCTACCTCCATCTCCTCGGCAGGCCCTTCGCCAAAGACATCCTCCATCCTCCCTACGCCCTCGTCGTCCTCCTCATCCGCCTCCATTCCGCCCATACCGACGTCTTCCTTCGCAGCATGTGTCCCATTCGTCAATTGCGGCGCTGGCTGTTGGCCGTCTTCTGTGTCCTCACCCTCCTCGTCACTCTCCCACTCGTCCTTCAGACTCCACCCCACCCCCGTCAAGCAGTACTTCTCTGGCGGCAATTGCACGCCGTAGCTCCGCTCGACCTTCGGAAGCGCAACACGATTCCGCTCTGCCGCCTGCTCAAGCATGAATTCCTTTGGCAGATGGCCCTGAAATGTGTAGCCCTGACGACTCGCGATCGCCTGCCGCAAGCTCGTGACTGTGATTCCCTCCCCACCTGCCGCATCTCCCGCCGCAGCTCCGGTCCCGCGTGCTCGCCCACTGCGTTCGAGCTGGCCCGCGTAGCCGTCAGCGCTCAGTCGCAGGCTATCTGACAGTACGCCGGAGGTGTAGCGGTATGCGAAGTCGAGTAGTTGCAAAGGTACGCGTTCCTGGTAGTCGTTGATGCCCAGGCTGGAAAGGACAAGGTGGATGAGGCGGGCGTCGCGTGGTCGCCGTGATTGGCCATCGTCTTGCGAAGAGGTGCGCGGAACGTCGGAGTCAGCTTGCGGGAGTGGCGCGTCTGTTCTCACCGGCGCAGGTGCTGTATCGGAGGGCGGTGGTGTGGAGGGGTGCGTGCCGTTCTGGAGCTGGGGAGAGGCCATGGCGGCCGGACAGCGTGTCAAAGAGCTGGGCTTGTTATCGGCGCTGGGCTGATCTGGCCTTCCGCGGAATCATGTCTTGTTGCAGGATGGCAGCAATGTACAAATGTGAAGTAGTTCCATTACGTTTAAGGTTCGACGTGCACGCGGCTTGCCGTACCTTAACTTCCGCGCGGGGAATGCACGACTCTGTGACTTTCACGTGCGAATGTTCGGCCGCATGCACATAAAATGATAGTAATGAGGCAGGCAGGTCGCTCAAGGTAGTAACCAGACTACATGATCGAAAGCTAGCCCATTACCTCTCCACATCCATGTCCCCATGTTTGCTTTCTCACACGTGCGTTGCTCACCCAAACAGAAAGCCGTTGTCTCAGTTCATCTATGCAACGAAGTACTTGACGACGCACTGTTAACTTGTCAGCCAGCGATCTATGTGTGGACGCATGATGTGGACCTACGCCGGCAGGACCTGTGGGAACAGGGTCAGCAGTCGTGTTCGAGGTTGGCGCAGCGTACGACGGAGCAGAGTACGCAGGCGAGGTGTAGAAGCCACCGGTCGAGCTGGCAACCCCACCAGTGGTGGTTGGGAAGGCGAACGCAGAGGTGCTGGCGGGCGCGACGCTGCTCGAAGCGGCCGAGAACGTGAAGGCAGCCGACGAGGCCGGAGCGGTCTCGGCCGATGAAGCAGGGAAGGTGAATGCCGCCGACGAAGCCGGCTGGGTGAACGCGGCCGACGTTGCCGCAGCGGTAGACTCAGCCGCCGAAGAAGCAACAGCAGACGAAGAGCTGTCACCAGACGATGCCTCGCCGCCGACCGTGATGCTGGCGGTTCCCGACCCGGAGAAAGCCTCGACTGCCAGGACCTGGAAGTTGTAGTCGGAGCCGAAGCCGTTCTTGGCCCATGCGGTGAAAAAGTTGCCCATGGTCACCGTGCCGGACGTGCGCTGCGTACCGCGGACAGCCCAGTACTGCGTGAAGGTGCTGGTGCCTGTGATCGACGGCTGGTTCGTGCGCGTATCGGTGCACAGAGTGTAGGTGCCGCCATCGGACTCGATGGTGCCGAGGTTGGTGACACCGGATGAGCACGGGTTGAAAGAGCCTTGGAGGCGTCAGCGGGTTGCAGGAATGAAGCGCCTGGATCGACTTACCGTAACTTTCCACGACGTAGTATTCTGCCTGAGGTGAGTTCACCCAGCCGTAGACAGCGAGGTAAGAGCCAGAGCCTGATGCAGAGTATGTGCCAGAGTAGGTGATCGAGCGGGCGGCACCCGTGCTCCAGCCTAGGCCAACCACAAAATCGGTGTTGCCGGACCATTGAGCCGAGTAAGTGCGTGCACTCTGATCGTACTTGAACGCCGCGGCATTGCCGTTGTAGTTCTGCACATAGTTGAGTGCATCAGTCTGAGCAAGCACGCCTGCTGCGCCAGCGAGCAGGGCGGTAGCAATGGTGGTGGAGAACATCTTGGCTGATTTTCTTGTGAAGGCGAGGACGTGAGAAGGAATGTGGATAGGCTCAACGAATGACTGCTGCCAAAGGAATGAAATGAAGGGCTTGGAAGTGCTTGATCTGGTCCTGGGCAAGAAACCAAGAGGTGGGCGAATTCTTATACATACACTGGGCCATGGCGAGGACGTGCCGTGTCGCATCTTTACTAGCCTCTGAAACGTATGGCTCCGCATCGCATAGGTGGTGGGAGTCGCAGAACTTCAGATAGACGAGTCAGGCGGTCGTCGGCGCCATCGACCGGGCTGGAGGGATATGAGCAGATCTTCAGGTAGATGCGATTACCACACGGTGCTCCATCGAAGTCGGCTTCAGCGGCTGACATCTGTGAATCGCAAACGCGATGGCAGGTGGATGGGCTGTTCCTGGCTGTGTCCGCTCCCTAGTGCTCGAGGTGCACGCCATCGTCGCCGGCGGAAGTTAGCCGGGCCGTACGGTAGGCTGAAACTGCAGTCCATGCGCACAGAAACGCTTTTGCATGGTCGCGCGTGTCCCTGTGCTGCGTTGAGAGTGCTATCAGTCGTGCGGAACGTGGTGGGGTTTCAAAGGGTGAAAGGCCTATCCTTTCGAGGAAGCTGTTATTGCCAAGGCCGACTTCCATGGAGGATGCGCCCCCGAAGCTCGAATAATGCTGCGCGGGGCGGGAACATCCGGGGATGGCATTGACCGCACCTCGGTGTTGCTGGTCGTCAACGGCGACGAGCTGAATGGTAATGGCCCTCGGACATCGATGACACTCAACCGCCGTCGCACACAATCCATGGATGCTGATGAGCTGGACAACCTCGAGAAGCACGGCCTGAGTTTCGCGCACCCTCCAAACAGCAAACCAGCGCAGATACCTCGGCAATACCACAGCAAACTCTCAGGGGAGGGAATCTTTGGCATCTCCGCCTACGGTCTCATCATCATCTGCCTGCTAGTATTCGCGGGGCTCTCCTTGTCTGGCTTCGTCCACCTCTTCTGGCGGTTGTGTGTGTACTTCTCTGCGCCAGGGAGCGCTGCGATAGTCGCGGAAGGAGGCAGTCGATTGGCGCACTGAGTGAGCAGTAGCGACTGGCTCAGCATGCATATCACGGACAGGACGTTTGTGATATCTGGTGGGGCCTCGGGATTGGGTCTGGCGACCGTCCGCGACCTTCATGCGCATGGAGGCTACATAGCGATCCTCGACCTCAACGCCGAGAACGGCGCCAAGGTCGTCACCGAGCTGGGTGACCGGACTACGTTCTTCGAGGCCGACGTCTCCTCCCCTCCATCTGTCGAGGCCGCGGTCTCCGCTCTCGTTGTGTGGACGACCAAGACCGGCAAACCCATTGGCGGCGTCATCCCCGCAGCAGGCGTAGGATTTCCCGGCAAGCTCATCGACCGGCACAACGAGCCCATCCCGCTGGAGAGCCTCGAGCTGGTCCTGAACATCAATCTCCGTGGCGTCCTCGATCTGATCCGTCTCTGCCTCCCACACATGACCACCACAACACCGACCGAACCCGACGGCGAGCGCGGCGTCATCGTCATGGTCTCTTCATCAGCCGCATACGATGGTCAACCTGGACAAGTGGCTTACGCCGCATCGAAAGGCGCGGTACGGTCTATGACGCTAGTACTGGCTAGAGACCTGGCTCAGTACGGGATCAGGGCGATGAGCATCGCGCCAAGCTACTTCGAGAGTAACATGACGGCGCAGATGAGCGACAAGGTGCGGAAGAGCTTGGAGAAGGTTTTTGAGTTCCCAAGGCGGGCTGGGAGGGGTGAAGATTTTGCGAGGATGGTCAGGCAGTGTGTGGAGAATCCTATGCTGAATGGGGAGTGCATAAGACTGGATGGAGCGACGAGGATGCCTTCTAGGCTGTAGATCAAGTATATGGAGCCCGCAAGTTGACGATCCTACAATCTCGTCGCCTCAACACGCCCAAGACGACGTACACTCCCAAGCACCATTCCTCCCCAGAATGGCCAAGGCCATTTGGCACCTGAGCAAGATCTACGCACACTTCCCTGCTTATCCATATGGGTCTCCTTTTTAATGCGCCGTCTTGGCCCCGTGTAGGAGCGGTCGAGGTCTACGTGGCCCTCAAAGCACTCGTTGATGGCTTCGCGGGTGTGGCTGGATACTCGGGTCTTCGAGGTCCTCGTGCGACATGCGCAGCACGCCCCCAGGTACCACTGCAGCCAGAGCAAGCACGACTGCCTCGATAATGCGTGTGCGCGGCTTGCCAACAACCTTAGGTCGAGTTCCGAGAACGCAGACCCATGATCCACTTCTGGAAGCGAGGTAGTGTAGTGAGCGATGCTCAGTCCACAGACTGCGGAGAGAAGCCTCTTGACGCCGATTCAGATATGTCTGTCCTGAACAGTCATATATCTCTGTTTCTGTAATATTAGACGGTAACATCCACCACGCGTATGTACACGGCACAGCAAGCAGTCGGTCAGCCAGGTCGATATCGAGTCGGTCAGCGTCCCCGTCTTCGCTGCCGCACCTTGAACTTGACCCCATCCTTGGTAACCCCGCCAGCTCTGCCACTCATCCGCGCTCGTTGCGCCTGAACACCAAGCAAAGAAGTCATGAGTGCATCCTCCTGGTCTCTCAGCGCTACGATCTGTCGCTTCTTAACAGTGAGGGTATGCCTCGCGCGTTTCCGGGCGGTGAGTGCTGCTTTGTTCTGACCTGCCATCTTCGGCGCCTCCTCCACCGCGGCATCGCTCTCATCTTCCGACATCGAGTCATCCAAGTCCACCCCATCGTCTTCGTCAGACATTATCACAGGCTTGATGGGCTTGTCGTTTCCCACGAAGACCACCCGATTCCCAACGACCGCACCACGTAGTGCCTTTCCCACCAGCACCTCCTGCTCCAATTTGTCTCTCTTCCTCCGCGCGCACTGCACCTCTGTCCTGTAGAGCCCCTCATCCAACCGCTTTCTCTTTACCGCCGCCTCGTGGCGCAGAGCAACTCCACCACCACCGCTATTGGCCTCTTCCCGCTTCGCCTTTTTCACGCCCCCTTCCGTCGTATTGCTCATCATCCCGAAGTAGAACTCATCCTCGTTCCGGTCGGTGGCTTTCTGCTGCAGCGACTTGAGCTTGCGCTTCTTGGTGTTGTGGTCGGCGGCACGGAGTTTGTAGTCTTTGGGCTTCTCCAGCAGGCCCCATTTCTTCCGCTCCTCGGGCCGCGCGCGCTCTTTGTGGTTGCGACGTTGGTTCGCATTGCGCATGGACGACATCGTAGCGGTGCGGTTGGCGAAGTACGTCGAAAGGTGGCAGTTGCCCGACAATTTTGTCTCAAGATTCGATCATATGCAGGTGCTCGGCTGGCGCCGAGACTAGCAGAAAACCTAGCCTGTCGGTAGCGGGTGCCGGCATACCTTAACTCTAACCTAAAGCCACAAAATTAAATCGAGGAAGCCGTAGCATTGATCAACAATGTGAAGCTTTGCAGAGATGGGAATTTTGAATGGCTGCGCCGAACAGCATGCAAATTCTCGTGATATAGGATCTCTAGCAGCGTTTGTGTGGCTTTGAGGCTGCTCCTGAATCAATGAGATGATGGTGCCTGCGGGGTTTCGCATGGCGAGGCAGATGCTTTACGGCTGTCGTCTACAGTTCGTATCGCGAATCTCGTGAGGGACACGGGCATGACACCTCCAGGATGCTCCGACTGCTCGTCAGAGCGTTTGCCTTCAAGTGAGACCGATGCTTCCGCCAGGCCGGAGCTGCATGATCCCCACCTGACCTCCTTCGTGCACTCTTCGGCACACATGTATGCTGCTTGCGTGTGAAACGCTTGCGCTAACTTCGACGCATTGGTGTTTAGACCATTTGCTGTCAAGCGCCCTGTGTCCGTACATGCGGCAGCCTTCAGCGGCGCAGCGCCCGCGAAAGTCGAAACTCCCTGGACAGACAAGTGTGTTCTTGACGAAGTGTGAGTCCAATGCTGCCGTCGGTACTGGGATTCACCAATCGGACTCGTTGGGGAGTGGCATATTACAGTATCCATCTTTGCCAGACCATGCCGGGGTAGCGGGCCTGTGACGGCTGGCATCAGCACTTGTGCATGCGTGCGCGCTGAGACGTCGAGGAGCTGGATGCATTGCTCGTCGACTGGTACCGCAGCAAAGGCCGTCGGTAGCGAGAACTGAGAATGTCCACCCCAGCTTCACTATCGACCTCTTGTGTACCTGCTCCTCTCCTCGAAGCGGTCAAAGGCCAGTCCCCAACCACCTCGTGCGTCATGGTTTGGATCATCTGTTCACTTCTGCAGATCCTCGCCCAAGCTCGGCAAGTCGCTGTTGTGGTAAGGCCACTCGCTCGTCGAATCCCTTGTGTCAAAGTCTTCCTCGTGTAAAAACATGCCAATCAGCACAGCGATGACCACGATGGACAAGATCCAAGAGCGGACAGCTGGCGAGAGCCATCTAAGTGTGATGTAGATAACGACGGCGAGCAAGATGGTATGGCCGTGGTCGAGGACGAACGCGACTGCGCCTCCGAGGACGTCGAGGAGAACCATGCCGGGTGCGTTGCTCATCCGCAGCCCGTCAAGAGGTATCTGTCTGTGTCTACTATGGGCCTACTTGCCGCATGCGGCTCAAGCTTGTCTCTTTGTTCTCCCACCAAGCTGGGCATCCACGAGCGTCGAACGTCGCGTGGTGCGAACAACGGCCTATGTCTTCCGCTCGATATCTCGACATAACCTCGACTCTCGCTATTTTGAATCAGTAGGCTTTGGCGCGTGCACGCTGGTGGGGCTATACATATGTAGTTGCCGGGTGTTAGCCCTTGTTGCGCACAGAGCAGCTTGAGTGCTTCAAGTATGCTGCGCTTTGTGCACCGATCCACATGATTATGCATTGCCGCACAGAGCCCTCCCACAGGTCGTTGTAGTCGCGTACTGCTCCGTTGCGATGCGGAGGCCGTGTCGACGGGTAGGAGAGCTGCTTGTAGTCCCGCAAGCGTTTTCCAGGCCACCTCAGATGTACCTCCTCTCCTGCGATCATGCCAGACCTCTCTACCTCGTGCCAGCGACCACACCTCGAATGGAACGAACCTGGGTCAGAAGAGGTCCGCATAGAGCGCACGCCTCGGCGGGCATCGTTACGAATCTTACGATCCGATTGCGTCCAGTCTCGTGTCGATATTTCCAGGTTGGTTTCTTGCTACGCCTCATATAACCTGGTCCGCTCTCTAGCGGACTCGTCCTCCACCATGAAAGACGAATCTCCTTGCTGACCTGGCGTCCATCGCTGCAATGTTGCCGTTCAGCTCTGATCTGAGAGTGACAGAGGAGTCTGGAATGTTGTGGTCGATCCTGCGGCTAATCGAATAGGACCTAGTGTCGCGATCGTATGCAGGTGACGATGATGGCTTCTGGGGGCCGAGAGCCACATGCATCCATCCCACCTCAGATCTGCCATTGAGTCACAGAAAAGTTTGCTTTCGATTACAACAACTGCCTGCGTGCGCTCGACACGATGACTGGCCACAGTAGTATTGCGGAGCATCTCCCGCCCTTTCTCGCCGCCATCGACATCACTCAATACCCCTCTGCCGCTCAGATCTTGTCCACGCACGAATTGGCGTACACTGGCGCACTCTTCGCGACTGTCACACCAGGCAGTATCGATGCTGCGATACGCCTCCTCAAAGACTCAGTGGGCCGTCTAGACCTGTATCTCAACGTTTCCACATTGGAGTCGGCCCAGGATATCGTCGACCTTCTCGATGCCGGGGCTGCAAAAGTCTTTGTCGCAAGTGGGCAGGTGGAAGCCCTGCGACAGGTGTCGAACCTAGACTGTAGCAGGGTAGTGTACCACCCGACTGTCGGGGCAGATGAAGCAGAAGATCAATTACAGGGCACGGGCTATGGACTATATCTGCAGGGTGTACAGGATGTGGATGCCGTGGGCAGCATCTTGCAGGCCATGGGGAAGTCCAGGCCGGCCGTGTATGTGTCGAAGCAGGACATGACGGAGGCGGAGGCTACGAAGCTTCGTGTACTCGACGCTGTACCCATTGTGCCGTCAGGGCAACTCACGGTTGCCGAGGAGCCTGCAAGCGGCGCGATACGAGTCGCGTCGCTGCTGTTGGCGCAGACCAAGAGCGACCGAGCGGACGGGCTTTTCACCACGCTCGTCGTGGACGAGCAGGGCGTGGCGTTGGGTCTGGTCTATAGCAACGAGGAGAGCGTGGCCGAGAGTCTACGGTCTGGACGTGGAGTGTACTGGTCTCGCAAGCGTGGTCTATGGCGCAAGGGCGATACGAGCGGAGACTGGCAGCAGCTAGTGCGCATAGACACCGACTGCGATAGCGACTGCCTCCGCTTCATCGTTCGGCAGCAAGGGACCGGTTTCTGCCACCTGCTGACCGCGACGTGTTTCGGTCAGTACCGAGGGCTGTCAAAGCTGCAGAAGACACTGCAGAGTCGGAAGCGCTCCGCTCCTGAAGCGTCGTACACAGCGCGCTTGTTCAACGATAGCAAGATGTTGAACGCGAAGATCATGGAGGAGGCGAGTGAGCTATGCGAGGCGAGCAGCAAGGAAGACGTTGCGGCTGAGGCGGCAGATGTGCTTTACTTCGCTTTGACGAAGGCGACTGCTGCGGGTGTGACGTTGGAGGATATTGAGCGGAATCTGGACGGGAAGAGCATCAAGGTGAAGCGGCGGAAAGGCGACGCGAAGGGTCCGTACGCGGAGAAGTTTGGCGTGGTGACGAACGGCAATGGACACACAAGCAACGGTGAGTTGACGAAGGAGGAGGTCAAGGAAGCCGAGTCAAAGCCCAAGAGTGCAGACGATGCTGCTAATCTGGCTGATGATGGTCGCATTCAAATGCGACGATATGTGACCGCTGATGAATCGCCGGAGACAATATTAGAGGCGCTCAAAAGGCCCTCCCAGCGCTCGACGGACAAGATCATGGCGATCGTGCAGCCCATCATTAAGGAGGTCCGCGAGCAAGGCGACAAGGCATTACTCTCATACACGCACAAGTTTGAGAAGGCCACCTCTCTGACCTCGCCGGTGTTGAAGGCACCTTTCCCGCAAAGCTTGATGCAACTACCACCAGAGACCATCGAGGCCATCGACATCTCCTTCGAGAACATCCGTAAATTCCACGCAGCGCAAGCCGAGAAGCCACTGTCAGTCGAGACAATGCCAGGCGTCGTGTGTTCACGCTTCGCCCGGCCGATCGAGAGGGTCGGCTTGTACGTCCCAGGCGGCACAGCGGTACTGCCGAGCACCGCGATGATGCTCGGAGTGCCGGCCATGGTCGCCGGGTGCAAGACGATTGTCCTCGCTTCACCACCACGAGCAGATGGCAGGCTGACGCCAGAAATTGTGTACGTGGCGCACAAGGTCGGTGCACAGAGTATCGTGTTGGCGGGTGGTGCCCAAGCAGTCGCCGCCATGGCTCACGGCACGGAGAGCGTCAGCAAAGTCGACAAGATCCTCGGTCCTGGAAATCAATTCGTGACGGCAGCGAAGATGCTCGTCTCGAATGATACCACTGCGCAAGTCAGCATTGACATGCCTGCCGGGCCCTCAGAGGTTCTAGTCATCGCCGACAAGACCGCCAATCCAGCCTTCGTCGCCTCAGACCTGCTATCTCAAGCCGAGCACGGCGTCGACAGCCAAGTCGTCTGCATCGCGGTCGACCTCTCCGAGCAGCAGGTCTGCGCCATCGAGGACGAACTTCACGCTCAAGCCATGGCTCTACCGCGCGTGGACATGGTCCGCGGCGCCATCTCGCACAGCGTCATGCTCGTGACGCGCAGCCTGGAAGAAGCGCTCGAGCTCTCCAACGCCTACGCCCCGGAGCACCTCATCCTGCAGCTCGCGGACCCGATCGCCACGCGTGAGATGGTGACCAACGCCGGCTCGGTCTTCTGCGGCTCGTGGACGCCGGAGTCGGTTGGTGACTACAGCGCGGGCGTCAATCACAGCCTGCCGACGTATGGGTACGCGAAGCAGTACTCGGGCGTCAACTTGGGCAGCTACGTGAAGCATATTACCTCCTCGCATTTGACGGCGCAAGGGCTCAGGAATGTCGGCGGGGCGGTGATGCAGTTGGCGAAGGTGGAAGAGCTGGAGGCGCATCGGCGGGCGGTCGAGATCAGGCTGAAGTGGATGGAGGAGAACGGGGATGGAGAGTCACTGGGCTCGACAGCTATCATCGCACGCTAATGCCGAGGTGTCTCCGTGCCAGAATCGCATGGCGGGCCACAATGCATTGAGTTCACTTCCAGCCTACCTTTCGCCTCGCAGCGACGACATCCGCTGTCACCATGAACAATGGCTCAACATGCCGCACACACGACAGCTCTTGGTTCGCCCCGTCTCGCACCGCAGCCGTACTACATCCTGAAGCACCGCTGAACACCAGCACCACCAGATCCGGTATCGTCACGCGTGACAAGGGGCACCCATTACACGAGACCCGGACAGCGGCATGGCAGCGCGTCACAACTTCCCATTGTTCTCCAACGTTGCTGCACGACACCTTCCACAGCTGCATGAGAGAGACAGCAGCTGCAGCTGCGGTGTGGCTGTGCGCGCTCACCGTCAGATGATCTGTTCTGTTTGCCTGATTGTGCTGTGCTCTGTTTGGTTTGGTCTGGCAAAGTATGTGTCTGCGGCGCATATACTAAACTTGAGGTGTGCGAACCGCCACCGATGATGCTGGAGATTTGGAGAGTACGTTGGGGCTGAGTGGTTCAGGCAAGACCGTGAGTGCAGCATGCTTCTCAATTCGCAGTGCTGACTTTACCAGAGCACGCACCGACGACAGATCGCCGTCTCAAACATGTCGTCTCCAGTGACAGCGACAGTCACCTTGCCTTCGGACGTCTCCCTCTC
>JAWDJV010000076.1:0-45089 GCA_033119285.1 Teratosphaeriaceae sp. CCFEE 6253 | reverse complement strand
GGCTGGAAGATGAAGCTCGCGCTCGCGCGTGCCGTGTTCCAGAAGCCCGACATCCTCATGTTGGACGAGCCGACGAACCATCTCGACGTGAAGAACGTCAAGTGGCTCGAGGACTACCTGACCACCTCGCCTTGCACATCCATCATCATTTCCCACGACACCCGCTTCTTGGACGCCGTCCTGCAACACGTCCTTCACTTCGAGCGCTTCAAGCTCAGGCGGTACCGTGGCACCATGAGCGAGTTCGTCAAGCGTGTGCCTTCCGCAAAGTCGTACTACGAGCTGGGCGCCTCCGACATGGAATTCAAGTTTCCTGAGCCCGGTTTCCTCGAGGGTGTCAAGACCAAGGCGAAGGCCATCATCCGTGTTACCAACATGACCTTCCAGTACGAGGGTACCGCTCGGCCACAGATCCAGGACATCAGTTTCCAGTGCTCGCTCGGTTCTCGTATCGCTGTCATCGGTCCCAACGGTGCCGGCAAGTCTACACTGGTCAACGTTCTGACTGGTGAGCTCATCCCGACCAAGGGTGACGTCTACCAGCACGAGAATATCCGTATTGCCTACATCAAGCAGCACGCGTTTGCACACATCGACCACCACCTCGACCTGACTCCATCCGAGTACATCCAGTGGCGCTTCCAGACTGGCGAGGACCGTGAGACCATGGACCGCGCCAACAAGATCGTCACGGAGGAGGATGAGAAGGCCATGGACAAGATCTACAAGATTGAGGGCTCGCAGCGCAAGGTCGTCAGCATCTCCTCGCGGAGAAAGTTCAAGAACTCGTACGAGTACGAGTGCTCGTTCTCGCTCGGCGACAATGTCGGCATGAAGAACGAGAAGTGGACGCTCATGATGACGGCAGACAACGCGTGGATCCCGCGTAACGAGCTCATCCAGTCACATCAGAAGATGGTGGCTGATGTCGACCAGAAGGAGGCGCTCGCCAGCGGTCAGTTCCGCCCGCTCGTGCGCAAGGAGATCGAGCAGCACGGTGCCAACTTCGGCCTCGATACCGAGCTTATCTCCCACTCCCGCATGCGCGGTCTCTCCGGGGGCCAGCGTGTCAAGGTCGTGCTCGCGGCTTGCACATGGCAGCGCCCGCACTTGATCGTGCTCGACGAGCCGACCAACTACCTCGACCGCGACTCGCTCGGTGCGCTGTCCAAGGCGCTCAAGGCCTTCGAGGGCGGTGTCATCATCATCACGCACTCGGCCGAGTTCACCAAGGATCTGACTGAGGAGGTGTGGGCTGTCATGGATGGCCGCATGACGCCTTCCGGGCACAACTGGGTGCAGGGCCAGGGTGCCGGCCCGCGTCTGAAGGGCGATGACGCGGAGGAGGAGAAGTTCGATGCCATGGGCAACAAGATCGAGAGCACGAAGAAGAAGGCGAAGCTCTCGTCTGCTGAGTTGCGCAAGAAGAAGAAGGACCGGATGGCGAGGCGGAAGCGCGGCGAGGAGGTGTTCAGCGACGAGGACGACTAGATCGTCGTCGTGGTAGACTGGTCGATTGCGGTGAGCTGGGCACTGGGTTTGGAACATCGGTTTGCTGTGAACGCATTGGGAGGCGTTGCGGGTGGTGCAATGGGCGAGCTACTTCAGCGTCATGAGATTCCTAATGTCATGAATAGACGTAGAGCAAGATGGAAAAGTGTGGTTGTCTCTCAAAGAGTGTCATGTGTCTGCTCATCGTTTATACGCGGACATGGTCTATCAATTCCATGTGCACCACGTGCCGCGGCATCTCAATCATGTGTTCATGTAAATCGTCAGTTGTGACCTCCACGAGCCCCATCGAAGAAGATCTTGTCCGAGGCTACGTCTTCACCGGCGTCACTCGACAGATCAGGGGCTTCTTCTCCCACAGCGTGAACACCCTCTGATCGCTCCAGTCCCGACTCTCGTCGCAGAGCTCGAGGTCGAAGGACAGCACGACCGCAGCGAGGAGGAGCCGCATCTCGTGCCACGCGAGATCTAACAGTCTCGTCAGTGTTCGGCCCCCAAACCTGTTGCAGGGACTCGGGAGGACTTGGAGGGACTCACTCTTCCCCAGGCAGTTCCGCGGCCCGACCATGAACGGCTCCATGGCGTCCAGGTGATCGCCCGCGAACTCGGGGTCGCCGAGCCAGCGTTCCGGGTGGAACTCGTCGGCGTGCTTGAAGTGGTCCTCGGACCTGTACGTGGACTGGTGATCTGGGGGAACTCATCAGCGATGTGTCTCAGACGACCCACTGAGTGGGTGGTTTTGCTCCCCGGGGATCAACGTACGCGCGCCCACCGTCGTGCCGCCGGGGACCCACTGCCCGTCGATCTCCATGCCGCCCGGAGGCACGGTCCGCGGCATCATGATGGGCACGGGCGGGTATAGGCGTAGGCCCTCCTGTAGCACGGCGATGAGGTACTTGTGCCGCGCTAGGTCCTCGAGGTGGAGGTCCTCGAGGCTGGTGAAGGCGGCGCGGATCTCGGCTTGCAGCTGCGCGAGGGCGGCCGGGTTGCGCAGGAGGTGGAAGGTGGTGCCGCTCAACGCGGTCGCGGTTGTCTCCGTGCCGGCGATCATGAAGAGGGAGGCGATGGAGTGGTGCTCGTCGAGCGTCAGGGCGTCCGGGCCGTGGGATTTCTCGAGGATCTTGGACCAGAGGTCCGGGCGCTCGGGGGTCTTCTCGAGACGGCGGTCGACGCGCTCTTTGCTGTAGTTCCAGTGCTCGGCTTGCTTCTTTCTCGCCGTGCTAGGGTCTCTATCAGCTCGAGACCTTGAAGGCGATGCATGCATGTGCTGGTCAAACGTACTCGGACTTGAGCAGCTGGATGGTCACGAGACGTCAGCACCGCTCTCGAGCATCCACAACGGTGGGTGGGATTTGACGCACCACATTGGTGACGAGATAGTCCGTCAATGCGTTGTAGACCTTGACACCACGCAATATAGTGGCGCTACCAAGCCTGGATTAGTCTCCAGAAGCGTGGGAAAGTCCACCCACTGACAGACTTTGGGTGACTTACAACTTAATACCCTCGAAGATCATCTTGACCCAAGGCGAGTACTCGCCTCCTTCTAGCATGTTGAGCCCTTCTCCGAATGTCAAGTCTCCCATGATGTCGAAGGTTGTGCAATTGTACATCGAGAAAGAGATCAGCGGAGTAGACACGAGGCACGCACTCGTCCACCCACCTTGAGCATATCAATCATCTCCCCTCTCGCCGCCTTCTCGCCAATCTTCGCCTTCATCAGCTCGGTCCAGTGCATGAGCATGGGCTCCTGCTCCCGCAGCGCCTTGTCACTGAACGCGCTGGAGAGGATCTTGCGTTGGCGGGTATGGTTCGCGTCGTCGGCCGTGATGATGCTGTCGACGCCGTTGAAGGATTTCCCGTAGAAGACCTTGTCCTTGTCCGCCTTGGGCTGGCCGGCCCGCTTGAAGCCGTAGATGTCCTGCCAGGCTTGGTGGCCGGAGGCGAAGGAGAGCTCAGTTGGGCCGATGCGGACCACGGGGCCGTACTGCTTGTGCAGGGACGGGTAGACGCTGTTGTCGCGGCCGGTGACCATGGTGCGGATCAACGGGATTTTGCTCCATGCTCGCAATTGTGGGCCCGGGAATTTGGCGAGCGGGCTGAAGAGGGCGAGCCAGATGGTTGACCCGATGAAGTAGACGACCGCGATGACGGCCAGAGAGAGAACGATGCTGGAAGTGTCCGCGGGCCTCCCATGTCCGAAGACAGGTAGCTCGAATGGAGTCATGGTGTGGCTGCAAGGTGTAGTGATGTGGGAGAAAGGAGTTATGGGAAGAGGAGAATTTACACCATTGTGAGGCTATGTGATGGTCACTTGGAGGTGAAGACGGATCAGACGAGGACCTCATATGATGCATCCAGCTCGGCTGCCAGAAGTCTATGAGAGCACGCAAACCTGAAACATGCCCAGGTGGAAGCGAGTGGGACCGGGTGGCAAACTCACGTCCACGGGTGTCACCCGCAGACGTAGCCGTAGTTCTATAGAATCCGCTATGCAGTGCGACGCGCGCTGCTACTCCACCCCTCTCTCTTGAGTAGTTCTATGCGCGGGGCTCTCTCCACGCGTCCCTCTCCCCATCCCGTCTACTGTAAATGCAGGCGATCGTCTTCGCCATCCCCCATTGGCCACCCGGTCTTCACGGCTCGCGATCCTTGTGATCCTCCAGGATGGCCGGTTGCGGTGTCTGGCTGCGTAGCGACCAAAACCTGTGGTCAGCTCTGGATCCCGGCGCAGACCAGAGACCTGATCACGGCATTCACCGGTTCCGCTGCTGTGGGAACGTACACGCGGAAAAGCGTCGAGCTGCGCAGAGGAATTTCGACGGCCGAGAGAGATTGATGGCAGCCGAGACGTGATCCAAAGAATCCTATGTCCCAAGCTGCCGCCTCGACGTCCCCTCCAGTATGCAAGTATGGCTTGCCTCATGACCTTGCAGTCGGGTGCGATCGATCCCTCAGTGCTGGACGTGCGATGGAGGCCGCGATGCATGTGCACTTTGCCCCGGCGGGAGACAAGATCAGCAGAGCGCGGGTATCCACGAGGGTAAGCAACCGGCTCAGCCCCGATCAACCCTCTGAAAGTGTATGGTGAGACCAAGTTTAGGTTGGCATGATTCCTCAGCCGTCAACTCCGACTTCAGCTGAAGCTGATAAAGTCGATACGGGGCAATCGAGGTACCGCTGTCCGCACGCAGGGTAAGAGCCTTATCCGAACACTGCGTTATGAGCTGAATCTCCGACAAAAACCCACACAAGGACAGGACTGCCGGCCTACTTCATCTGCAGAGGCAAACCGCTGATATGGGCGAGAGAAGGCGCATCTGAATGAGCTCAGGAAAGATGCCGTCCTCTTGCAGCCCACGCATCTCAGTGGCACAGGTCACGCTGCGCTACTTCGTGCTCCAGCCTCCGATAGTGAACACCTTCGACCGAGTTGCATCAAGGAACAATCAGAGCTGTTCGAGAAGGGCAGTGACCATGTCCTACGCATCTCAAACAGCCCCGATGTGCTCCTTCCTCCGTGGTCTCGAAGACAAGTCAACGGCTCGCTTCTGATTCTGGTCATCAGCTTCGCCTCCCCGACGATCCGATAGCCACTCCAGGCAGCGCCACGCTCCCGGCTTCAGGAGATAGTCGCAGGCCGTCGCAGACCGCCGACGACTCCCCTCGACAACGAGCATATCTTTGTCCTCGTTGAGCATTCAATGAGCACGTGCAACCTTGGAGGGATGGGAGTCTGCGGACTCGTTCGGTGAACTCCAGTTTGCGCGATGCCTGCATGACTTGTGCCGAGTCTTATGAGGCTGCCCTCAAGCAGCCATATCGCGCGTTGCCATGTCTGGATACGCATTCGAAACGCCTGACGAGGAGACTGGCTGGAGGCACTCCCTTTCGCAGCGTCCGTCACTCTATCCACTGACGAATCGCACTCGGTCGTATCGCACGGATGATGCGAATGGATCTTGGGAGCACGACCGTATCGATCCCGTCGATCAGTAGTGCTCAGCCCGATGCTTCACGACTTGCACGGCAACAAGCAGTATCTGGTGGGCAGGGTCGAAAGGCTTCTCGACCGCCTTATGAGAAAGACCCGCCGCTCACAACACTGCGAGCGGACGGTTGTAGCATGAACAGGATGAGACAGTACGCTGCTGTCTCCAATCGCATTATGCTCGGCAAAGCTTTATGAAGATAACTGTATGTCGCTCGATCATTGGCTCCGTACCTGGATCGTACAACTCTGGTCGTGGCGCCTGTCAACTCCACGTGGCGTCTCTGCCGTGCCAGCTCAAGACCCACTGCTTGGCCATGTGCGGCCTGACTTAGTGACCATGTAGTCTGTACCGTAGTGGCCGTTGGCGTATGCCACATGACGTGGAAGCTCGCAGCTTCCCTGCCCTGCAGCGTCCCTGTTCTGGTGTTTCCTCGCAGCTCCCTTTATGCTTTCACTACATACCATACCGCAAGACTCAAACTTCACTCCCGCACACAGACGCAGCAATCATGGCGTCAAGCTTTGTCGAGAAATTGACGGCCGAGGGGAGTGGGGAGTCTGCTAGTGAGTGCTGCAGCGCCAGATATCGCTGCTGCTGGTGGTAACTGACACCTCTCTCATCAAGAGTTTCTGAACGACATAACCGCGCAATTATGGCCGAACATCTCGGTGGCTGGCAGTCAGATGACCAAGGATATCGCCAACCCGATGTTCAAGACCATGTTGCCTGGTCCACTCGCCTCACTTCACTTTACCAAGGTACAGAAGGCATGTCATTGTCAACGTGTGGAAACAGCTGACTCAACGCTCGATCGAAGGTCGACTTTGGCAAAGTCCCGATGAAGCTGAACAATGTGATCGCGACGAAGACCGACACGAACGGCATCAAGCTCGACATGAACCTCGAATGGAAAGGCAAGGCGGACATCGAGCTCGATGCGAACATGTTCCCCTCCATCGTAAGTCGTCCGGGCCGCACTACGCCAGCGTGTGCAATCCCTGCTGACCACTAGCCAGGGTGTCGAGAACGTTGAGCTTCACGGCCGGCTCTCGGTCTTACTGGCGCCTCTCACCAACGTGATCCCGCTGGTAGGCAGCATCTCCACCGCTTCGACCGCCGGTGGCGAAGCTGGCTGACCAGCGCAGATAGGAGCAGCCCAGATCGCCTTCATCAACCCGCCAATGCTGAGCCTGGACTTCACCGGCGCGGCGAACATCGCGGACGTCGGGGGCATCGACGGCGCCGTGCGCAAGGTGATCCTCAGCATCATCAACAGCATGTTCACGCTGCCGAACCGCTTCCTGGTGAACCTCGACGTGAACAACGACTACTTCCACACCTACCTCCCGCCCCTCGGCATCATCCGCGTGACTGTGGGAAAGGCGTGGGGCTTCGCGGAGGAGTCCAAGGGCAAGGCCTCGAGATTCCTGTCGAAGCTCACGCGGTCCGCGCCGGACGGCTATGCCAATGTCAGCGTGGGTGCTGAGGAGGCATGGAAGACTACTACCAAGAACAACACGACCCACCCGACGTGGGATGAGACCCACGACTTCGTCGTGACCGATTGTAAGTCTACCAGGCCTGGCTGATCACTGAATTGGGGTTTCGCTGACACTCTCCGCCTTCGCCAGTCGACCAATGCATCACGGTCGACGTCGAAGATGAGGATGTCGGTGGCGACGACGAGATCGGGCTAGGCGTCACCACAGTCCGCGAGGCCCTCTTGACCGGCAACATGCAGGAGCTGGCCCTGATCCGCAAAGGCCACGAGACCGGCGGCCGCGTGACGGTCGCGGCGCACTTCTTCAAGTTCGAGCCATCCGGCAGCAGCTTCTCCGCGCCCGACCACCGCGGCGACGGTCGCATGTGCGGCCTCGTCACGATCCTGATCGCGAGCGCCTTCGATCTCCAGGGCGCGCGCAAGGACCTCAAGCCCAGCGTGCTGGTGACCTGGGGCGCGAAGCACCGCTTCCAGACGGTCGTCAAGGAGGATGCACCCGGGACGGACATCAGCAACCCGCGCTTCGACCAGAATTTCCGCATCCCGCTCACGCACGAGCTGGCGGCGTCCGGGGGCAGCTTCCGCATCGCGCTGCTGAATGTGGACAAGGAGGTCGGCGGCGTGGATGTCCCCTTCGCGGACGTGGCGCGCGCGCCGAATATGACGCTGCAGAACAAGTTTGGCGTGGGCGGGGGCGCGACGATCCGGGCGAGCATAGCGTTGAGTGGGGTGAAGACGGCGAATATGGACCAGGCGCGGGCGTCGCTGCCGGACCGCTCGGCCCAGGCCCAGCAGGCGCAGGCTCGGGGCGGTGCGCCTGGTATGGCGGGTGCGCCTCCGCCGCATAGGTGAGAGCACGGTTGGCAGGTCGCATGTGGCGATCCGGATGTAACCCGGCGAACCTGTGCGTGGAGCGCAATAGCGTGGTACGTAGATATTGGTCTCTACTCGTGCGCGAGTCACAGTTCGAAGTCGCTGCACTGATTTACAGCCGTCTCGATTACATCAAGCATTGCGAGAGCCAGTGAAGCGTTCCAAGGAAGTGGGTGGTTTAGTCGAGCAGAGGCGCCACGCCGGACGCTCTGAAACCTCGCAGAGCTGTAGGTGTCTTCACGGCTCGGTATGGACCGTCTCTTGATGGTTGTGACGCAGCACCGACTTCTGGCATGGCCCTTCATCTGCTGCGTTCCACCTAGTCTCTCTTCGACTGCCCACGAACACTTCTAGATGCGCTCGTCTCATCCGGGCATAAATGGCGTTCGCAAATCCAAAGACAGCAAGTCTGCCGCTTGAAGCGCGGCGATAGTATGCAACGCATGCTGGGACTCATGACGATTGCAACAGCCTTACCCTCTTGAGACCGTCTCTAGCTGTCCATGCTGTGCGCCCGCGCGATGGCCCCACCTTTCATTCCATCGGATTGGCCGGCTTGCGTGAGCTCGATGTCAACGGAACGCTCGGCTGAACTGGCCTGGTCAACGAACAACCCCCCGTCGAGTCGCACGCGCACATTCCCAAACACCTTCAGCGCTGCCGCTGCGCCTCGGGACGGATCCGTACCCCGTAGCAGCGGAGCGTCGAACGCGGCGCCCAGGCTGAGCGGCGAGAGCTCCTGGTCACGGCGGAGCGTCCACCAGCCCCAGTACATCGGCAGGACAACGAGCGCCACGACGACTTCCAGGACACTGGCGGCCGCGTACCAGCGGAAGTCGGAGTGATAGACATTGCGCGTCACGGTCTGGTTTGCGGTGATACTCTGGTTGGGCGAGAGGGCGGGATCGATGAGATGGGTGAGGTTCTGCCATGTCGCGGTCTTGGCCGCGGCGCGGAAGAGCATGTCGTTGAAGCTGCGCACGATGTCCGCGGTGGGGTCGGTGAAGTGGACGTCGTTGTCCCCGCCGGAGGCGGCAAAGTCTCCGTATCGCATGGCCTGGGAGTTGAAGGTGTTGGTCAAGGGCTCGAAGCTGGTCGTCCACCACGTCGCGGTCACGTTGGTGGTGATGAAGGCGCCGAGGTAGATGTTGAATGCGTCGATGGTGGTTGGGATCTTCTCCGAAGGGCCGTCAGTATAGGACGGGGCACGGGTGTTGTTGGCGAGGGCCATGACCCGGGGGGGCGTGTCGGGACCATTGAGTACGGCGACGTGTTGACTGTGGTCGAACTGGACGGTGTACTCCAGGAATGCTGGTACCCACCAGCATGTCATCTCGTTGTAGCTACCCAGGCCGTCAACCAGATCAATCTTGCCCGTGTACAGCCACATTGCTTCGCCATCTGTAGCCAGTGAGCCTGGACGTAATTCGATCTTCGGACGTTTCATATGGGTGGTCGTGGAGATGATGAACATGGGGTTGCCTCCCAGCAAGCCGTCGCCGTAGTAGAATACCTCCTTGATTCCACCCCATGTCGACTTCGCATCGTGCCATGTGTCGTTGGTGATGGGCCACGTCGCACTGGTGCAATTGACACTCGTGACTCCCGGCCCAAGAGCTTTGCCGACACAGACCCCTTCGCAGGCGGGCTGCACTGGAAGCGGAATTGGCGTCTGATCGGACCACTCCACCCCAACTTCCAGCATCAGATCCGAATTGAAGAAGTCCCCGGCAATGCTGTAGCCCGAGAACCCAGTGGGAACTTCGGGCGGGAGGGTGAGCTCCAGGGTGACGGTCTCGGACTGCACCGCGCTGATCACGCTAGACGCGCGCTGTAGCAACGGTCCGTCGATCATCATGAGAGGGACGAACAGGGATGCCGCGATGACCACGTTCGTCTTCTTGACCAACAGAGCCCCTCGGAGCATGCTGGAGCTCGCCTCCCAGTGCTCCTCGAGGTCGCACATAGTGGCCCCTCTCGAGGCACGGGACCACCTTCAAACGTCAGTAAGGTAGACTCCAAGACACCGTTGCGCCAAGCTTAACATACCAAGCGATCGGAACGGCTCGAGCATGAGCATATGCCAGAGCAGCGTTGGCAACGGCAGAGGCTATAGCCAGATACACTGTGGGTTGCACGGTCCATCTCGTGATTGGCTGATTATCCGAGGCTACGAGGATGGCCAGGGAGAAGAAGACAGAGGCAATCGTGATGCACAGAGCGAGAATGCCGGAGATTGGCCTGAGCTGTACCCATCGCGGCAGTCGATGCCGCGCGCTGTTGCCCGTAGGGTGTCCTGATGCAGGACTCGGCTGCTGCCCGGCCTTCGTCTCGACACCTGGATCATGCGCCGGGTCGATCGGCAGGAATGTCTGCTCTTCGGGTACGAAGGCGGCCGCGATTCCGTGCTCGAACTCCAGGGGCGGTGTACGGGATTTCGAAGATGTGCTGTCCGCCATTGTCGCGGAGAAGCTGCGCCTCTGGCCCGCCAGCTCGATTCGATCGCTACTACGCTGCGTCTCTGTAATCGCGCCGCCTGTCATGTCGGCCGGCAGCGAAGCGTGATCACCAGGACCCATCGCAGCAACGGTACGTCTATGTCGCTCGAAATCGAAGCTAGGGATTCGAGACTCCGGGCTCGCGTTGTTGGCCATCGCTGTGATGTGCTTGCGTCGGTAGCATAGCGAAACGAACGATTGTCTGGTGCTGCCGAGCGCCGTGAAGGTCATGTAGACTCTGCTGCCGGGCTGGGCATGGCTGACGACCGGCACAGCCTTGTCTCGACATTGAATGATTGGATCCGCGTCTCCTGCAAGGCTGGGTCACCCTGCGAGGGCAACCCGTTTCACCAGCATGGAGCCTAACGAGCGAGTATTCCTCCTCTACACCGCTCCTAATCCGGCACGGCCAAGCATACATCGCATGCACCTCGCACGCTGCCGTAACAGCTGCCACACATGGCCAGTGGCGCTCGGGGATCACTGAGCGATGAACGGCAGAATGCCTTTCCGATGAAGGGACCGTTGTTAGCATTCGCCTGCAGGCAGCCCAGCCCGACGCCTCCATCTGCGTGCTCGCTGCCGTGGCTTGCATCGCGAGGCTGTGATTCGAGAGAACGTCCATCGAGCGCGACGCCGTCGCTCAGACAGAATTACTCTGCCCCCGTCGATGGACGCCAACACTCGGACAGGCCTGGGCGAGGGGCTGATGATGATGATGATGATGGATGGGATGCATGTCGCCTTGCAGGCTGCGTCGTGTTGTGTGATGATGAGGTACGTCGGTCACGATCGTCTGCAGTCGGTCACAGTCCATCGGCACTAGCGTGTCAGGATCCGCCAACGTTGGAAGTAGGTAAGCTTTCACGAAGTCAACAGCGTCAAGGTACCAAGGGTACGCCACACTGCTTAGGCAGGGACGAGGGTGGTTCGTACGCGTGTGGACATGTGGTCTAGTCTTGATCTACATACATGTACTACACAATTCATCTGACTACTTGCACAGTCACAGCCCTACCTAAATTCCCAATTACACTGCTTCACATGTGTGAATACCGTTCCCAAACACGCCGGTCAACCAGTCACATACCCAAGCTCATCAGTATCCCCTCCCGGCACTCCGGACATTCCTGTCCCGCGACGCCCGGTCCCTGCTCGTCCGCGAGATGACCGGGCTCGGGCACGCCTCCTCGCCATGCCCCCGCGGCGGCGGCGTCTCCTCGCCCGGCGTCGTCGCCACGGCATCCTTCTCCTTGAATTCCTCCGCCTCGCTCTCCCCGCCCCTGCTCAAGGCCCGCTCACTCTCGATCCCCTTGTCCGCGAAACTCAGCGGGCTGCCGCCGGCGTGCCCGCTGTCCTTGAGCGTCGTGCTCGTGCCGTCGCTGCTCTGGATCTCGTCGCTGAAGCGCACGTGCTTCTTGTGCCACTCGCTCTCCTCGTAGATGAAGGGCTCCTCGCCGTCGCGGCCGTACCACAGGGGTTCGTTGGCCGCGATCTTGCGCACGTTGAGCCAGGGGTTGGGCCCGAGAGAGGCGGCATGGAAGATGACGTCGACTTCCTCGAGACTGCGGTAGCCGGTCTCGGGGAAGAGGAAGTAGATGACTGGTACTGCGACCGCGTTTCTGGATGGCAATTAGCACGCTGAATCCCCTTGTAATGGTCATTGGAAAGCTAGACTTACGTGCAGGCGAAGATGATGTACGTCTTCCAGCCAATGTTGTTGAACGCCACCGGCGCAATGAGCACCACGACGAAGTTGAAGAGCCAGTTAGCGGCTGTCGACAGCGCGTTCGCCGGCCCACGGATCCGCAGCGGGATGATTTCGACCTGGTACAGCCACGCCATGCCCTGCCAGCCAATGGCGAAGAAGGTGCAGTAGGCGAAGATGAAGACCGTGCCCGCGGTCAGGCTCGGTCGGCTGTCCAAGTAGACCATGATCGTGACCAGCACCATGCACAGACTCATCCCGCTGGCGCCGAAGATGAGCAGGCTCCGCCGGCCCCAGAAGCGGTCGATGCCGATGACGGCCACGAAGGACGCCAGGAAGAACTCAGTGCCCGCGCACGCGGCGATCAGCATCGCCACCCAGCGCGTGTAGGCGTACTGCTGCATGAACATGAGCGCCAGGTACTGCGTCACCAGATTGATCCCGGACATCTGCTGGAAGATCTGCAGCACGACGGCCAGGATGGCGCGGTGCGCGTGGCGGTAGTCGCCCATGCTCGCCACGTCGGTCGCGCTGCCCTTGCTCATCTCGATGACGGCGTCCTTGATGGAGAGGAACTCCTGCCGGGTCTCGACTGCGTCGCGCTCGTGGCCGTTGAGCGCGGAGAGCACGTTGAGCGCCTCGTCCTCGCGCCCGGAGAGGATCAGCCAGCGCGGCGACTCGGGCATCACGGCCATGATGCAGAGCATGACCAGCGCGAAGATCAGCTGGATCGAGATGGGGACGCGCCACGCGGCGGAGCTGTTGTGGATGAAGGAGAAGGCGAAGTCGATCCAGTAGCTGAAGGAGAGGCCGGCGGCGATACAAGCGCCGGCGGAGATCATGAGTAGGGTTCCGCGGCGGTGGGCTTTGGTGCACTCGGCCTGCCAGGCAGGTACTGTCGCCGTGTTGAAGCCATTGCCGAAGCCCGCAATAACACGTCCGGCGATGAATTGACCGTACGAGAAGGACGTGGCCTGCACGATCTCGCCGATCATGAGGAAGGTGGTGCCGACGAAGATGGTTTTCTTGCGGCCGATCAAGTCACCCCAGAAGATGGTCAGCATGGCGGAGATGAAGCAGCCGATGTTCCATGCCGCGACCGTGATGCCCTGGATGGTCGCGACGTGGACGTTGCCCGGGTTGCCGATGGTGTCGACCTGAGGGAACTGGCGGCGGAACTCGGGGACCACCAGAAGGCCCGCGAGGTCGCCTTGGTCGTAGCCGAAGAGACTGTGGCGGGTGTCAGTACAGCCATGTCTTGTCTCGGGGAAGCACACAAAGTGCTGTCTTGTTCGACATACAAGAAAGCCAGGCCAGCAACCATGCCTATCGCGACCTGCAGTTTCGCCCCTCGCAGCCCGCCATAGCGTGCCATCGTCGCGTGTCCGAGACTTCACCAGAAGCCCGTGCTGTGTATGCCGCTGATACGGACCGCTGACCACTTTCACGCAGGTTGATGGCGGTGGGCGTGTACGGGAGGAGTGCACCGTGGTAAGCAGGGCGTGAAAAGGTAGAGAGACGGAACCCCATCTCGTCTTGAGAGCAAACGGTCGCGCCAGCGACTCGTTGATGCGCACAGTCCGCTGCAAGGGTTGGAGGTGACGTATCGATGTGAGAAAGTCTACCGATATCCGACTTCCGGCCCGCAGGAAGTCTGGCTCCTGCTGCTCTCACCATAGAGTTCGCGTGGGTTGATATAGCTCGACACCACTGTGATGGTAAGCTGCATGTACCGAATCTCTCTGCGAGGCCATGCGATGTGTTCTGCGCCCATGGAAGCGTCCCGTTCGTCAAAGTCAAGCGAGAGTGGTCGCTGTTCCTGCAGGAGCGAAGGCGCGCTTGCAGGGATCCGTTTTTGGGAAGCCCCGGGCAGGTCTCCGCACGAGATCCGCGATCGATCTCGCGGTGTCGATCTCATGCAAAATGCGTCTGTTACTGCGCACGCTTGGCGCGCCCTGCCGCATTCATCAGGAACCTTTGACAGCAGCACATGCATCGAACATGTGTACCACGTGTCGTGCAACGGACCGCCGCTAGAGAGCCTCATCAAGCTCGACCTCAGTGATTGTGGCGTAAGGGATGGAGCTCGAGCATTCGGAGATCTTCGCCACTGATGAAGGATCTTGGGATCGATGTCGGATCGTAATTTGAAAGAGGTGGACTCTTATTGAACACGCACCCCGCGAAGGCGGCCAGCAGGGCGACTCACGTCTAACGAACCCGGAGATATCACTCAAGCTTGCACTGATTCGCCGGCAAGAGATCTCCGACCAGCCGGTTCCTTCAGACCTACTTGCCCCGACCCCTCCCCCGTCCCCTCCCTCTCCCCCTCCCGCGTCCGCGACCCCGCCCCCGCGCACTACCCCTCGTCGACGCCGCCGGAGTGCTACTCGCGCTCTCCTCCACCTCTTCGCTCCCCTCCTCGTCCCCATCATCCGCACCAGCCTCCTGCTGCGCCTCTTCCTCCTCGATTACCTCCCCAGCCGTCCGTGTCGACCGCCTCGCCCTCGCGCCAGGCGCAGCGACCGCACCTCTGCCCCGTCCTCTGACGGCACCGCCTCGGCCCCTGCGGCCGCGGCGCGAAGGCGTGGCGGCCGGCTCGCTGGACTCGATGCTGAAGGAGGGCGTGAACCTGATGGGCGCCTCCCCCGCGTTCAACTCGGGGAGCTCGCCTTCGCTCTCGCTCCCCGCGTGATCTAGACGGCGCTCCCACTTCATCTCCTCCCACCCCGCCCCCACCAAAGCGAAGTCCCGACTGTGGATCCTGTTCTCCGCCTCGCTGTACCCATCGCTCTCCTCCTCCTTCTTCTCTCCGTCGTCATCATCGTCCTCGTTCTTCTCGCTCGGAAGGCCGAGATCCGACAGCTGCCGCGCATCCTCCCTTTCATCTAACGCGGCGAGGTCGTAGACACTGTGCAATTTCCGCCAGATCCCCGCAGGTTTGGTGTGCACGGCGCGGGGGTGGACGGCGCCGGTGGCGAGGAGGTGGGCGTGTAAGGCGAGGAGGCGGAAGTGCTTGTGGATGCCTGTGCGCCATTGGTCCGCTTGCGTTAGCCTGGCGGTCGCGATTAGGGTCAGCGGAAGGTGGAGTGATGAGGGTGTCGGGGTGGGGACGTACCGGTGGGTTTCCAGGTCATGAGGGCTTGGAAGAGGCGGGCTTCCTCCTCGTCGGTCCAGGGGTCGTTGAGGGGGTCATCGGTGCTGCTTTGGGTGGGTGAGGCTGTGGGTTCGGCTTCGATTGGTGTTTGCGGGTGGGAGACTGGTGTGGGCGAGGTTGCGCGGGAGACTCGCGCCCGTTTGCGCGGAGGCATCGTTGAGTCGTTGGTGAATTGTATGGGCGATGTTCGGGATGCGAGGTGCGGCTCCCGGAGCTCGGCCGCGGCGACACGAACCTGCCACGCGACTTTGACGAGCAGGTGGGGGTCGTCGCATTGGTATCACTTGGCAAAGGCAGATCCGCTTTCTTGGTCTTCTGATATTGGGCGAGGATGAAGAACGACACACATCCTCCTATCGCCTTCCTGTGCGCCCATACCTACCATATCAATCCTGGGTGAACGAGCTGGTCTCGCTTCTGTACGATAGACTCGCGATTGCGCCCGCCCAGCTTGGAGAGCCTATTCGATTCCTGCAACATGGTCCGCTGGGGACGGTGAGCTTCTCCCATCAACCCCTGGTTGGCCTCACGTACTGACTGCCGCAGGCTCTTCGGAGGCGACACCCGCGAAATGCACGATGAGATCCAAGCGCTCCTCCCCTCGCACAACGAGCACCCCATCATCCCCCCCATCCCCGCCCGCGATGTCACCCTCATCGCCCTGCGCCTCAAGTACCAGATCGAGCAGGTCATTCCCTGCGAGCTCCCCAGCGAGCGCGTCTCGCTCCCCCACAGCAACGTCCTCACGCCCGCCGTCATCGCGACCGCCAAGTCCGCCGGCAAGCTCTCGGGCTCGACCTCCGACCACGGCTCCTGCGTCGTCTACTGCCTGCTGGTCGTGAAGCACTGGTTCAAGATGCAGGCCAAGCTCGAGCTGTGGGACGCCGACCTGCATGACCTCCGCGCCGAGGCGTGCGAGGTGGTGGCTAAGAACATCATCGAGGAGGAGGAGGACATGACGTACCTGATGCAGGAGGTCCTGCTCAAGCGCTACAGCATCGTCGTCGACGGCGAGGACTCCCCGCCGGCGAACGCGATAGAACGCGCCGTCGACTTGCACGCCGTGCGTGTGATTGGGAGTTCGGGCTACCAGAAGTGCATCGCGCATCTGTGGCGCGGCTGGCTGATGCAGGATCCGGATGATGGGAGTAGGTTCATGGACTACACGGGCAAGACGAGCACAAATTACTGGGACCACTTTGATCCGGACCGGATGCGCGTGCCGCAGTACCAGAACGTGGTGCAGATAGTGATCTCGACGGTGTATCTGGGGCTGTACACTGGCGCGATCAACACTATTAACCCGACTGGTGATCTGGACGTCGTGGAGGGGTTGCTGTATCTGTTCACGTTGGGCTTCGCGTGCGACGAGATTGCCAAATTCTACAAGGTCGGGCGGTGAGTACCATCTCAGCCTCTGCGCATCGATCGCGTTAAACCACAAGCTGACAATCTTGCGCAGCTACTACCTCTCTTTCTGGAATGTCTTCAACAGCACCCTCTACGCCCTGCTCACTGTCTCCTTCGCCACGCGCATGATCGCCCTCGGCCATCCGACCGACACCCACCGCCGGTACCGCATGAACGAGATCTCCTACGACTTCCTCGCCTTCTCCGCCCCGATGTTCTGGATGCGCATGTTGCTCTACCTCGACGGCTACCGCTTCTTCGGCGCCATGCTCGTGGTCTTGAAAGTCATGATGACGGAATCCCTCATCTTCTTCGCCCTCCTCTTCGTCGTCCTCGTCGGCTTCCTGCAAGGGTTTATCGGCCTGGACCTCGGCGACGACAACGAGATCACGGCCGTCAGCTTCATCATCAAGCAGATGCTCAACGCCATCCTCGGCTCGCCCGAGTTCGACGGCTGGTCGCGCTTCGCGCCGCCCTTCGGCCTGGTGCTGTACTACATCTACAACTTCATCATCATCGTCATCCTGCTCAACGTCCTCATCGCCCTCTACAACTCGGCCTACGAGGACATCACCGAGAACGCCATCGACGAGTACCTCGCCCTCTTCAGCCAGAAGACCATGCAGTTCGTCCGCGCGCCTGACGAGAACGTCTTCATCGCGCCCTTCAACCTGATCGAGATCGTCTGCCTCTCCCTCCCCTTCGAGTGGTGGATGTCGAAGCCGCAGTACGAGCGCCTGAACGACACCGTCATGGGCGTCATCTACTCCCCCTTACTCCTCTTCACCGCGTTCCTGGAGACGCGCACCGCGCGCCGCGTGCGCTTCAACCGCAACCGGCACGAGGCCGACGACGACACGATCGAGGAGTGGGAGCAGTTGGCCGCGGAGATGGACGTCGAGGGGAGCGGGTGGGGGAAGCGGGTGGAGGAGAGCAAGCCGAATGTCAGTGTGGATGGGACGCTGTCGGAGGTGCAGAAGCTGCGGGAGGAGCTGAAGGAGTTGAAGGAGATGATTAAGGGGTTGCATGCGAATGGCAGCAGTTGAGTAACTCCCGCGGGTGGTTGTTTGGGTTTGCAGTGGGCTGGTGGGGTTCTGGGTGAGCGAGGCGTCCGGAGAGGTTGGAGTGGGATGGTCGAATGGATGTGTGGATTGGATTGTATAGTGTATGTCCCTACGATTTGCAGCAGGCCATGTCCACGGCCAGCAAATGCTCGACGTGACTGGGCACTGCGCTCTCTCGGCAACGAGGTCTTCCGTCGACAACACTACGATCGCCTGGTTGCTTCCCACCCGACTCGACCAGCTACTTACAAGCCCCTTGAACACCATAAAGAACTCAGGGCTGGACATCACATCATGCAAGATGATGGGAAATGATGTCATGAACCACCTCTCATCCAGATACATCCATGTACACACCAACCTGCTCTTCAGCACTCCACGCCACGGACGCGCTCGACCAGCCGACCCAAGCCAGCCGCCATGACAATCAAGCTGACGCCCCTGAGAGACCTGAAGATCCTCGCCCACCAAATTCCCGCCCACGGCCTCATCCCCAACACATCCCTCCAGCACAAACCCCTCCTCATCTACCGCGCCGCTTTTCCCTCCCCCTCCGCTTCGAGCATCGAGGCCCACCTCTCTAGTGTGGGTGCCGTGAAGCCGCAGTGGCGGTACACCATGTACCGCACGTCGCACTTCCACTCTACCTCCCACGAGGTTCTGGGGATCGCGGCGGGGAGAGCGCGGCTGTGCTTTGGCGGGGAGGGGAATCCGGGGCGGGTGGAGATCGTGGTCAGTGGGGGCGATGTTGTGGTGGTACCGGCTGGGGTCGCGCATAGGCTGTTGGAGGATCTGGAGGGGGGTTTCTTGATGGTAAGTTGTTGTGCTGGCTGACCCCCTGCTTTGGTGGTCGCTTCCGGCGTCGTCGACGAAGGTCATCCGCTGGCATGCGTAGGGCGATGTGGTCTAGTCACTGATGCTGATTCTGATGCTGATTGTGATCTAGGTGGGTTGCTATCCGCCGGGCTGCGATTGGGATATGTGCTATGGGGTGGCTGGAGAGGAGGGCAAGATCGACAAGATTCGGGACCTGCCGTGGTTCAAGAGAGATCCCGTCTATGGTGATGAAGGGCCAGTGCTGGACGTCTAAGGCTCATTCTCTGGATCTGGATTCGAAGAGAAAGCAAAGAAGCATTTTTTTGCCACGGGCGTTGCAAACGCTCCCAGCGTGAACAACGCACACCCTTCTATGTCCCCCGATCTGAGGCAATCAGGGGGATTATACTGGCGTTCAATACAAGAAGTGCTGAGGCCGCTGTGCCATGGCTTGCAAGTCTTCAATCGCGACATATGACGACGCAGGTGAATGACAATGACCCTTGCTACGAGCTTCGAGATGCTGGCAACAAGGGCGTCGGGCTCTTCGCCCGACGACCCATCCCTGCAGGTACACTCATCGTGGCCGACACGCCCATCATGACCTTCTCCAAGAAGTACGAAGAAGTACAGATCCACAACGTCGTCGCGAAATTCAAGACTCTACCCGGGCCGATGAAGGAGCGCTTCATGAAGCTGCGCACCGATGCCGACATGCCCAACATCGCTCTCGATCTAGACAACCAGCACCTCGACAGCATGGCGCAACGTCTCGTGGACCTCTACCGCAAATTCAAGGTCAACACATGCAGCGGAGAGGACGGCTGTGCGGTGTACGATCTCCACTGCCGCCTCAACCACGCCTGCAGGCCCAACGCCGAGAAACGCGGGCATTTGGACAAAGGGATGGAGTGCTGGGCCACGACCGACATTGCCATGGGCGAGGAGATCACGATCTGCTACCACGAGGAGCTCTTCTGGCTGACTACGGCGGAGCGTCGCCAGAATTTGCCACTCATGGGGTACCCGTGGGCGTGTGAGTGCGTCCTCTGCACATCGCCTCACGAGGAACAGCTGATCAGCGATCTGCGGCGACGGATCGCGCGCCACCTGCGCGTCGTGCTACTCAGGCGCGATCTCACGACGGTGGTTGTCAAACTTAACGTGCCGGCCGTGATCTCCAGCACGA
Source organism: Teratosphaeriaceae sp. CCFEE 6253 (assembly GCA_033119285.1). Taxonomy (NCBI): domain Eukaryota; kingdom Fungi; phylum Ascomycota; class Dothideomycetes; order Mycosphaerellales; family Teratosphaeriaceae; species Teratosphaeriaceae sp. CCFEE 6253. Next base: position 25,366 of record JAWDJV010000076.1, on the reverse strand, counting down.
TGGTGCAGAATTCCGGCTGGGACATCTGGGGACGCGACACAATCTACTTCTACCTGCTCGCCGCGCTGCGGGACCTGGAGGGCGCGATCCTGAACGGCGAGCTCTCGTTCCGGTACGCTTGGGCGGCGGCCACGCTGGTCAGGCGGGCGGACGCGGAGGGTCTGCGACGTCTGCCCGGGGCTGCTTTCGCGCGATTCAAGGAGTGGAGGGACAGGTCGCGGGCGCTGGCCACACTGTCGGAGGGGAGTGCTGGGGGCGTGCCGACGAAGTTCCGGGAGACGCTTGACGGCGTGCAGTCGCATGGGGTTTTCCATACAGCAAAGTTTTGATGGGTCTATAGGAGATATCTGCGGTCCGGCCCACTATCTGACCGTGTGTCCTTCGACACACTTGTGCTCACTCAGTCTGGCAACATTGAAGCATCTTGCAAATCGCGCCTGCAGCCTCTAATGGGGACTTCCACTGACGGCGTGGTACCTCAAACACATTCCCAGTTGTCTCGAAAGCTCTTCAGGATCGCACGCTTCCTGAGCCTCAGACTCCGTGAATTCGATGCGAGTCGTGCATTGTCACATTGACGGCCTCCAGCACTGTCGATAGCATGGCAAGCCCCTGCGAATGCGCTCGCTCCCGCTGCTCCATGAACTCCGGTCCAAGTACCTCAGCAGTCACCGAAAGGTTCCAGATATGCAGCGTGGGTGGCCTTGAGACAATCTCGAGTTGATCAAGACGCTGTCGCGGACGTCGGCGTGATGTACGTGTATAGCACTACTGATTCAGCATCGCCGACAGGCTATCATTCGTGCCAGCGATGCTGAACATGCGCGCATCCTTCAGCCAGCAATTCCCATAGTCCATTGTGTCTGCGCCACTCATGTGGCTACTGAATTCCACGCCAACGCAGGCTGTAGCATTGCCGGTCCAATAGTTGTGCGACGCGCACGCTTCTACGCAGTCCTGGTAGGAGTATGCCGCAATGTCTACGTAGAGCGAGAGCCGTCAGCCATCAGAACGCCAGGCGGACGCGACACGATTCATGCTCACCGGCGAAATCACCGCCTTGTAGTCCAGAGGTGCAGGACAAGGTGAATGCATCGCTTCGGCGGGTGACATATGTCTGCTTGTCCACGTTCGGACAGTCGAGGGCCACGGTGGCTATCATACTGGGCGCGGGTGCTGTGAAGTCGAGGAGGAGGCCTCCAGAAGTCGCGGAGACAGCGGCCGCTGACGAGACAGTCGTGGTGCTAATTGCTGTCACCGTTGTGGTCGAAGGAATTCCCGAGATACCAAGAGAAATACACGTCGTCAGCATGGCCCGCTTGCGACATCCGACGTGCCATCCAGGTATCGGGACTCACCATTGCCTGTTGCGGTCTTGAATGTCTCTCAAGCGACTTCCGACGCCGCCTCCGACGGCACCGAGAGCGACGACCATAAGGACAAGTGCAGCCGAGAGCCAGAAAGTGGCGAGTCGGAATCCGCAGAGCCGTCGTTCGGCGTCATCGTCGCCTTGATGCACAGCACGATAGTCCGGCTGTTTTGCAAAGGTATGTGCGGCGTACCCTCTCGCATCGCGGGTGTCGTCGTACGTCTGCAAGCCTTCGCTCTCCCGTGGTAAGGCTATAGGGTCGTCCTTCGGTACCACTTCCATGGCCGCTGGAGATCTCGGCTTCTTCGACCAGAAGAGACTATGTGACTGTTTGATATGCCGTCCTTAGTGTTCTTGTGACCAGCCGGTGGTATTGCATCATGGAAGCGAAGGCACAAAAATCGCGAGGACTCGCGATCAGGCGCAAAGTTGATGTACGTTGGTAGTTGGGGGCCAGCCTTGTCTCTTGTCGACACATCAGGCCGGGATCGCATGGCGTGTGCGTTGTAGCCTTGCTGCGCACAGTGCGGTCGGCGGTGCCAGGCCTGGCCACAGATTGTGCAGCAGGATTGCGAGGGCTGAGAACATGCGTACAGTACAAGGCGCTGAAAGCGGTCATCCGGTGCGTGGTGTAATGGGGCCGCATATGCAGCCACTGTCCCGGCCCTGTCATCTTGAAGTCACCGAACAGTGATCTGTGACGGCGGCCAGCGTGCATCACAGGACTCGCAATGGATGGTAGTGCGCTTCCCTAGTGACGATGGCCGCTGTGTTGCGGCCTTTTGTTCCCCGAAGAGCTACAACGGCTGCATGGCTGAGGTGCATACCAGACGCTCGTCTGCTTCAGCCCGACGTTGATTCACATTGCGAGAAACCTCGATACCGTCTGTCACGCTACCGAGCCCACGATTCGCCACCTCTGATCAGTTTGAACGTGGAAGTGCAGCAGAAGGCAGGCGTGCCCGGCGCATTGCGCAGAATCGAAAATGACAGTTAATGCCGATTCATCTGCAAGTCCCGGTGCATCCGAGGATGCTCAAGTCGATGCTTGGCCCCCATAACATTCGTTCCAGTCCAGCGTCGCCAGTAGCAGCTGTATCGTGGTCCCATCGTCATCTTCCAAATCACCAGGTCCGCGAGTCTTGGGCGGCGTGTCCGCAATCGTGCGGAGCAGAGCCAGCAACTTGATCACCGCCGCATCCAAGCCGCTCTCCTCCATCGCAGACCGATTTGCATCACGTGCATCCTCCAACTGCATCACCGCAGCCGACTTCAGGATGGCTGTCAGGACGTCCTCGATCGCGAGCCGTACCGCCTGCTGCTTTCGCTTCAGGAACAGCCGTGTCCTCACCGTCTCGAGGAAGCGGAGATGGAGATCGCGCAACGTGTTGATGCTTGCACCCACGGCTGGCTCGCTCTCCAAAGCCGCCTCCACATCGTCAAGCGAGGCCTGGAAGCTTGCCCAAGGCGCCGAGATACCTACGTTGACGAAGTACGACATAAGCGCCGTGGTGACGTGGTGTGCTTGCCCGGCGAAACGCGCTACCCTTGCACCCTTGAGCCGAGTATCCGACTTGCAGACGCTGCGCCTGAGCTTGGCTGTAACATAGACGACCCGGACCAGCCGTAGCAAGAAGCGGAAAACGTCATCGTATAGCTGCATCGACGCCGGCGCCAGGATCGCGTCCAGCGGCGGCGGCGCGGCATACTGCAGTCGCAGGAAATCGAGAGCGTAGATCGAGCCGGCGTCCATCACGCGATCGATCTCCTCGTCGGGCAACTCTCGGATCGCGAAGCTGAGGCCGCCCGGCAAGTCGCGCGAGCCTAGAGCGGACTTCGAGGCAGCTGTGTTGTCGCGGTATGCTTCGCTCAGCACGCCAGCTAAAGTGAGTCTCAGCTCGGAGCTCGCAGGGGGCCAGCGCTGGCCGTCACGGACGCCTAGGCGCAGGCCCATGGTCTCGCCTGTAGGTACGATGCCCCTTCTCCTCTCTGCTGTTTGGGTCTTGGTACTGAACAGCGCGGTGGTCAGGCGTTCGACGAAGTCTCCGTTGCCGAGGAGGTGGAATGCATGCTGGAGATTGAGGTGGTCTCGAAGACGGCAGTCTTGGAATAGGTAACGCAGCAGGACACGATTGAGATGTTGCGCTTGCTGTTCGATTGCCGGTCGTAGGATGTCGAATGGCGATGTGAAGTGGTCTTGGCCCATACTACCCCAGTCGATCTGAGTCTCGCCCTCTTCCTTGGCCAATGCCGTGATGACAGCAGCGCACACAGGGTCATGGCCGGTAGATCGTAGCGGGCTCGGAACAGAGTCCATCCGATCACGCATCGAAATGCAGGACTCTTGCTGCAAGTCGTGCGCGGTCCAGACGCCGTCCTCAAGCCCTGAATGCATCGGAGAGTGCATACTCGCACCTGCTTTGCCAAAATCAGATCCTGGAACGTCCAGCAATGGAGTCCCGTCATGTAAAGCATTGGGCAGGTAGGTTCGCAGCATGCTGACTGTCGCGCGAGTCTCGCCGATCAGTGCGTTGTCTTCCGGCGCTAGCAGGCTGCTCGCTTGAGGAGAGCCTGCGGTCACAGATACCAGCGATGCCGCCAGCGTGTGTTCATCGAGGGCTACGTCGGCGGTTGTGAATGGTTGGACGACGAGTCCCAGATCGGCAGCCATAGCTGTGAGCCACGGTCGGCAGACCTGAGCTAGCACTGCTTCCAGGACGCTCGTGTACGCGCTTCCTGTCGCTGTGATTCCAGTGATGGCATCAGAGAGGCTGGCAATGGCTGCTTCGTCCGTCATTCTTTCATCGACCCGTCCTCTCAACATGTCCATAAGTTGGAGGATGTGCCAAGGCTCCTCAAGCAGACCTTGCAGCTGGAGCAGAGAGCGGATGTGCGGCAGTGCGGCCGTGATGTTGGCCTCAATGGCTTCGGTAACGCTTGCAATGCTTCGTCTCAGCGCAGTGAGTACTGCCGAGCTTGACCGCAGAGGCGAGGTGAAGGCAGAGTACGCCTGCAAGCGACGGTACATTGCGGCGTACTTCATGATCTTCCTGGGGTAGCTCTCATGAGTCGCCATGCTCAAGCCCGCGGTGGGTACATTGAGCAGGGTCTGCGCGAAGCTCTGGGTCGCCTCGTCCCATTGGAAGAAGACGGAAGACCTGCCGAGCGCGAGATTGCAAAGGGAGCGTAGCGATACACCTCGTGGAAGTACGCCGGCGGAATCATGGCGGTCCTTCGGCAACAACGCTGTATCGAAGGCATCAGGCCCGGCTTCGGAGAGATACGCAGCACCGACAGTGGAGGGTACGCTCTTCCGCTCGAAGCCTTCCCATGTCAGCAGTCGGGCTGGCTCCCGTCCCCCAGCTTCGTCGAGATCAAGGCTCCAGATATCGTGTTGCAAGTCTGTTGACTGTTCCTGCTGCGTAGGTGCGGGCCGGGTGCTTCCTGAGTCTGCGAGGTCTTCGAGCTGGTCGAGGCCATGATTGTCGCCGTCGAGGTTCCCAACAAGCTCCGGCAGATCTAGGTCATACGCCGGTATAGCTGGATGGAGAGTCGTGCCATCGAGGTCGGCGAATGTGAAGTCAGGAGCCTCGAAGAGCCCGGCCTTTCCGGACAGTGAGTCGAGAGCTTTATGAGACCACAGATCGTTCAGAACGAACGGCGAGAAGTCGTCCATGGCAGACATTTGCCTGTCTGTAACGGCCCATATGTTCGGTATCGAGTTGGCCACGCTAGTGAGGTTCGACATCGCAGGACGACGCGTCGCGCGTTGTCGATGTCGGATGACGTCGGAGAAACTTCGGCTTCGACATGATCTCGCGAGCGATTGATCATCTCAGTGATCTGACCAACATGAACGTCCATCACTGTACCGCATTTGTACAGTCCAGCTATGCTACATGATACATATATGCGGCCGAGTCTATTGCTGAGCTTCAGATCGAAGTGCGGACGAGCGACAGTCCACCCTCCCCGCGCACCCTCGCAGAAGTCCAGCTCCTCTGCACTTCACACTCGTCATCAGACCTGACGCTCCGGATCGCCGCTTAGGGAGAACTCCCGAGCGCTCTCGGAACATCAGGTCTCGTCTGTGAGGTAGTGGCTGAGTGCTACGCTGATGAAGCAGCCCGACGACTGAGATCTCCACCCGTCGTGGTGCTCGCTCACAGCACAAGACCAGCCGCGAGCAGACCCAGGCCCATGATGAAGCCACTCACACCCGTAAGCATCGCCGCAGCTGCCGAAGAAGATGCCGACGCCGCAGCTGCGGATGTCGCACTAGATGCCGAGCCAGATGCGGTGCCGGCGGCTGTACTGGATGCCGTTGCACTCGCGCTCGCAGTGCCGCTTGCCGAGCTCTCGGAGCCGTTGGCATTGGCCTGGGCGCCCCAGGCCGCGGTGAAGCCCGTGGCGTTTGTGCATGCGCTGCCGAAGGTGCTATTCGAGCCGGACACGAAGTTAATGGGGGCACACTAGATTCACGGTCAGCTGAGCATCATGTGCCGACACGAACACGACAAGACGGACTTGGTACAGATTGCCATCGATCGAGTTGTCGATGACCTGGATCACACCCGCCTTCCCCGCGAACTCGGCCGGGACGCTCATGTACGGCAAGCAGAAGGTTCCAATCCCGGTAGTATTGACGACGGGGACAATGTCGGTGAAGTTGAACGGCGCCTGGGTATCTGTCGTCGCCCGGAACTGCCATCCACCCTCGGGATGCGTGCTCAGGATCGAGACGGCGAACTGGTCCACCTGGATCTGTGGGCTCGTGCTGTTGACGGTGACCGTGGCGCCACCGCACGGAGACTCGGACTCGGAATCATCGATGAATCCCGCGGTCGGTGGGTACTCCAGGACGAAGTGTGCGGATGCAATCGAGGCAGCCGCTGCGGCGAGGAGGATTTGAGATATCATGGTGTATCGGGGCATGAGGAACGATCAGTCGGGACGCTACTGGCGAATTATCACAAATGCAGTGTTCGGATGAAGCTATGGAGCCCGGAACTCTGCTAAAGCGAAGAACAGGTAACAGCGGGACGGTATCATCATATACTGCCGATTGCTACTCGCACGTGGCCAAGCACCTACCATTTGGCCAAAGTCGAAACTTGCTCAAAACCGCTGTATAGCCGCGTGCACAGACACATATGTCCGAGCTTGGCAGCAACGAGAGGTGAGCTTCGCGAGCCTAGCGCCTGGGCATGAGCACGTTTGCGACAGTACCTCTTACCACAGGGCTGTAGATTGCAGTAGTATGTGCTGTTCGAACATTCGCCTTGTCATTTTCGTGAGCGCCTTTGACAGGTTCGAACATTGCAGTTGCAGTTCATCTTTCGGAGTCTTGCCTTTGCATCAAGCTGCGTGGATAGACCTGGAATGGACTGATGAGATCCGGTACTGAACAGAGCGAGGAGGAGACAGAGCCAGCGTTATACCAGAGTGGGGCCTTGGGAGTCCACCACGAGGAGAACACCACCAGGAGGACGAGGCACCACCATGGACGGGATGGACATGAGCAGCATGGGAGGGATGGACATGGGGAGTTCCGGGATGTTCACAGCCGTGAACCAGGCCGTGGCTCACAGCTACTGGTATGGGATCGCTGGTGTTACCGGACTGTTCACCATTGCGAGACTGGTCAACATGGGACAGGCACGGCATAGGCTTCGACGGCAGGAACGAGAGCCCCACTGCGTCCCATCGAGACCACGCGGCGTCTTGTCTCAAGCCTACGCCACTGCCACCGCGACATTACGGGAACTCTCATACGCACAGCCGGTCTACTCCATCGGCCCAATCAGCAAATATCTCAGCCCGCTGCCCATAGGCCGGTGGCTGATCTTAGTGGTCTACTGGACGGCCATCCTCCTCTTCCTCTGGAGCAACACCATCCTGACGCCGAAAGATCCGCTGTACGCCTACAAATGGGAGAAAGTCGGCTTCCGCGCCGCCTGGGTCACGGTCGCGCAGATCCCCTTCATCTACCTGCTGTCGATGAAATTCAGCCCGCTGACGGCGCTGACGGGCATCTCGTACCAGCGCATCAACTGGCTGCATCGCTGGGCGGCGCGCACGGTCTTCCTGACGGCGATCGTGCACTGGTCGTTCTTTCTGCGGGAGTGGTGGCTTGCGGACTTTGTGGCGTTGGAGATCAAGCTGATGCCTATGGTGCGGTATGGGTTTGGCGCATTTGGCACTCTTACCTGGATGGTGTTGTCGGGCTTCGGCTTCTTCCGGGCGATGGCCTACCAGGTCTTTGTGGCACAGCATATCGTTGCTGCGGCCGTCCTGCTCTGGCTACTGTTCTGTCACGTCCCGGCTTATGCGAGATGGAACGTGTGGCTCTCAGTCGCCTTCATCGCCTTCGATTGGGGAATGCGGATTGCGTGGAACACCCTACGCAACACTCATCTAATGAGCAAGAGTGGCTTCAGAGCGCCAGGCTACTCCGCGCGCCTGGAATCGCTGGCCGGAGACGTGGTGCGCGTGACAATCCCCGACATCGACTTCACCTGGCGCGCGGGCCAGCACGCCTTCCTCACCATCCCTCGACTGCGACCCTTTGAGCTTCACCCATTCACAATTGCCAACGCGGCTGGTGGCAGTGTGGGTGACAGGTCCTTGACGATGCTCATCAAGGCGCGGTCTGGCTTCACGAAGAGCCTGCACACTGCGGCAATCCGAGGCACTGGCAGCGATCGGACTTACCGAGCACTGCTGAGCGGTCCTTGGGGCGTGCCGCCCAATCTCCGGCACTACGAGACGGTGGTCCTCATCGCCTGCTCGACAGGCGCGTCCTTCACGGTGCCGCTGCTCGAGGAGCTGGTTCGTCAGCGATCCTGCGTGCGCAGAGTGATGCTGCACTGGATCATCAGGCACCGTGAGCACCTGACGTGGTTCCAGCAGCCATTGACGGCCGCCATCGACGCTGCACGAGCCTGCGGGCTTGATGTCCAGGTCACGATACACGTGACCCAAACCGCGGGCCGGGTCGATGGTGGTCTTGATCCGTTGCCCCTGAAGGAGACCCGATCCCCACAGGTCGTCGAGCTCGCGAGCTCAGCGCAAAGCTCCAGCGCGGCAAGCCTGTCCTCGGCCGGCGACGAGAAGACGCCCCTCTCACGCGAACGTGCCGGCACTCAGCGGGCGCGGAGCTCGAGTCTCACCATCGTGAACAAGAGCCGGCCCACGGTAGAAGCCATGATCCGCCCGCCCGTCGAGGCCGCTCTCGGGGAGACTGCCGTCGTGGTCTGCGGCGCGCTCGCGATCACGGCCCAAGCCCGGACGTTCGTGGCCGCGCTTTCGGATGAGCGAGCCGTGCACAAGGGTACGGGAGCGCAGGGGATATACCTCTTCACGGAGACGTACGGCTGGTGAGGAAGATCCACGTAGAATACTCGACACAGCCTCTACAATAGATGCAGCGATTCGGCGAGCCAGAAAGGACCTAATGTTCTACCGCACGACAGGCTTCAGCTTGATGCGCAGGGCGGTCCGCTCCCACACCATATACGCCCGGAGCCCGGCATACCAGTCCTCCGCCGGGTCGGCGAGCTCGAAGTCGAAGTTGTACAGCATCTTCGCGAGGAGGAGGCGCATCTCCGCGTATGCAAGACTTTCACCACGTCAGCGTGTGTTACTCTTTGTGCACGGCAGAGGGGCTGGGGCGTGGGTTCAGGGTCGGGAGGTACTCACCCCTTGCCGATGCAGCCCCGCGGCCCGACCATGAACGGCTGCAGCGCATCCCGGCGATCGTTCTTGAACTCCGGCGGCGGGGTCTCGAGCCAGCGCTCGGGTACGAAGTCGTTGGGCCGGGCGAAGTTGAGCTCGGAGCGGTAGGCTGCTAGGTGGAAGATCGCCACGCGAGTCTGGCGGCGACACTTCAGCGGAAGCAACACGGTCAATAGAGGGAGGGCAAGATACCTTATGCGGGACATAATACCCAGCCACCTTCTGGCCCCCCGGACTCGCAATGAACCTCGCGATTCCGAACGCGCTCGGCGGGAAGACGCGCAACGACTCGGACAGGACGGCGAGCATGTACGGCAGGTCGTTGACGGACTTGGACGTGATCTCGCCGTCGCTGCGGAAGGCCGCGCGGACCTCCCGCTGCACCTTCCGCAGCACGTCCGGGTTGCGGCAGAGGAAGTACGTGGCGCCGGCCAGGAGTGTGGCCGTGGTCTCCGAGCCGGCGACCACGAGCGCGATGCCGTTTTCATACAGCGACGCCCGGCTCAGCTCGCCTTCCTTGTCTTTTTGCTGCAGTCTGGTAGAACCGCAATGCATGAGCACTTTCGCGCCGCCACCGCATGTTCACGGGTGACTCACAGATAGTTCATGACGTCCACCGTCTTGGGATCATACCCTTTCTCCAGCCGGCGGTCCACCAGCTCGCGGGTGTACTGGTCCATGTCGTGCTTCGGCTTGAGCGCGGACTTGGGGAGGAAGGGCTGGAGCTGGGTGAGGATGCCGTACGTCTCCAGCATCATCATCTGCAGGCCCATGACGACGCCGTCGAAGACGGTCTTGACGAAGAAGTGGTACTCGCCGCCGCGGTCCTGTGGCGGGAGATGCGTCAGTGTGATGTACGACTTGCCGCTGTCCAAGGAGGGTCCCGTACTAGACAATGGAAGGCTTCGCCGAACGCGAATTCGCCTGTCAGGTCGAATGTAGTGAAGCTGGGCGCACCGTCAATTCTGATGTCGACCCAAGATGTGAGCAAGGGAGACCAACTTGTACCAAGCAGACAAGTCCTGCACCTCACTCTTCGTAATCGCCAGCTTCAGCTGCGTGACAAGCAGATCCGCATACTTGGACAACATCCCCGCCTGCTCGTCCAGCGCCTTGGGCGTGAACGCCGCGCCATACATCCTCCGCAAGCGCGCATGAAAGGCAAGGTTCGCGTGGATGATCCCCTGCTCCCAGCCGTCCAGGAGCGGCGTATAGCCGTACTTGTCCTTGTAGTTCTGCACGCGGCCCGGTTGAAGCCCGTAGATGTCGTTCCAGGCCTCGGCGTCGGTGAAGCAGATTTGGTCCGGGGCGATGCGCACGATGGGCCCGTAGCGCTGGTGGAATTCGGCGACTTTGAAGGGGAGCTGGCCGCGGAGGTTGTGGTAGACGTAGGGGAGGCGGTAGGCGGTCCAGAGTTTGGGGCCGGGGTAGCGGCTCAGGGGGTGCAGGTAAGCGTTGCAGAGGCCCCAGCCGATGATCCATGTGGTGGCGGCGGCGACTGCAACGCCCAATGCATGCAATAGTGAGGAAGGGATGACGAGATCCAGGAGCGCGTTGCTGGTTGCCATGGTACGGCTGTACCGCGGTCGTTAGACTCGCACTTGATGAGCGAGGCGTCGTGGACGGGCCGAGCGAAAGGCGATGAGGAAACAAAGTAGAGTTCGAGGTGCTGTGGAAGCGGATCGGAGAAGACGGGGAGATATACACACTGCACTTCCTCCGCACCAGTCTACGAGATGTGCGCGCCAGATATCAGGCCTCTCTCTCGCATCCTTCGCGGTAGAGCCGCGTGTTGCTGAGAAGAGAGTGAGAGCGGTCGCCGCGCGGGCACATTTCAGCCGCCGCGCTTACTGCTGTATTGCGACTCTCGCACTCGCTCCCCGTCTGTCACGCAGCTTACCCGCCCCTCTACTCTGCAGGGATGTGCCGCGCCGACACGTCGTGTAGGGTGGTATCGTGGGCAGCCGTTCAGCGATCTCGACCATCTGCTCGACCATAGCGTGGAGGAGTACAAACAGAGCGTAAGCGATGCCATCGCTGAGTGTATCAGGATCAGGCGGTCCGCGGAGGCAGGGGCCCTGATGTAGAGGGACTGAACTCGTCGTGATGGCGCGGTGTCGTTGATTCCAATGCGGCGTGGGGGCCAAACGCGGGAGCGGACCACGGGACGGCTATAAATCGGCGATAAGGCTGTCACATGCCAGACCTCGAAGCTTGAGTGAGTAGTGAAACGCTTCTCCAGTGAACCCTTCCCGTCTTTCTGCACGCAACATATCAGTCCTGCAGCAGCACAGTGGCCACTTGACATACTTCAGCCGCCGCGCATCGACCACCGAGCGAGTTCTGTCACGCGCGCGCCAGCAGCGCCCAGGACTCCGGCGGGAGAGAACGCCTCACTGCCAATCATGCCGGCCGACCTCGAGACCTTCTCCTACCCGCACAAGAACGCCGAGTACAGCTACCGCGTCCCGACCCCGCCGCGCATCGTCGTCCCGCCTCCGGCCCTCAACGCCGACGCCCTGCCCGAGATCACGCTGCACGCCCTCTGCTCCGCCAACTTCCTCCACAGCGTCAACTACCAAAAACTCGTGACGCAGAATGCGCTGCTGGAATGGACCTACGAGCGGCGGCGCGAGGCGCAGATGGTGCTGCCGTACCTCTACCTCGGCCCCATGACCACGGCCAAGGACGAGCGCTTCCTGCGCGGCGTGACAGGGCCAGGCGGGGCGGGGGCGGGAGGGGCGGAGGGCGGGATCACGATGGTGCTCGGGATCCGGCAGAAGCACAGCAAGCTCATGGCCGGCGCGCTGGCCCGGGCGCAGGCGCTGGGGCTCGAGTGCCGCACCGTGGACCTCGCCAGCAACCAGGACCTCATCCACAGCTTCCCTACCACGACGGCGATGATCAACGAGCACCTGGCGCGGTCGCATCAGCGGACGGGGAAGGTGGGGAAGGTGCTGGTCTTCTGCGAGAGTGGGAATGAGAGGAGCGCGGGCGTGGTGGCGGCGTATCTGATGGAGACGCATGCCGATGTCGACTTCATCAAGGCCATGCAGCTCGTGCAGGCGCAGAGATTCTGCGCCAACTTCGACGATGCGATGAAGCGGCTGCTGCAGGGGTACTGGGACATCCTGCGCGCGGGCAGGCAGGTGGCGGCAGCAAGCCCGGGGGGTCACGGGGTTGCGGCCGGCGCGGCGAGTCATGCGGGTGGTCGACCCAAGCGCAGTCTGCAACGGGACGAGGACGAAGATATGGACGGGGGCACGACCGACGACGTTGAAAGATTCGGCGGCCGGACATTCTCGCCATTCCTTTGAGAGTGATTGGAGAGGTCAGCCAAATCCATCACGCGATAAGCCTCAAGGCAGTGGATTGCAACGGCGAGGATACTTGACTCATTGATACCCCGGATGCGGTCGCTCTGCGAACCTTGATGTAACTTAGCGAGGAGTCCGGGCGTCGGGAATGGTCACACCGCATTTCTGCCAAGCTTCACACCCGAACAGGAAGGAAGCTGGTTGGGTGACTGAAGGAACATCAATCACCCCATTATCACCTCGAGTTCGCATATCTCATCTCCTGTCTCGTCTTCATCTTCATCCTCTTCATCTCCCTAACATGTCCGCCTCCCTTCACCTACGCAATGCATCTTCCCGGCTTCAACCTCGACCGCATCCGCCGCGCCAAGCGCAGATTCTTCCCTGACCGCTCGGCCTCCCTAGCGCGACATCCTCCGGTAGCAGGCAGCCCGACACCTCAGACGGTCGCTGACACTCCGCCGCAGGACGATCTCCGGTACCGCTTCCACAACCCGCCGGGCTCGCTGTACGCGAGGTACAAAGCGAATCTACCCCATTCTCTCGATCACCCCGCGACAGCGACCATAGACGCCCTGGCGCGGGAGTGCGGCCGGCGCATGGCGCGGGATGCACAGGCGCGTCGAGTCGTCGGCAGACAGGTCCCGCCCTCCCCGGAGCCGGCCGCATATCTTGCCGCCGCGGCCTCAAGCAACGCCGCCTTCCCAGCGGAGATGGAGTACTTCGACGCCTTCGAGGACCCGCCCCCCTCCACCCTCGGCGAGGACGTCGAGATGACGGGCGTGCCGGTGCCGCCCATCGACCGCGTGCCCACGGAGCTCTGGGAGGCGGCCTTTGTGCACCTCGCTGACGACTCTGGAGCTGTAGCGAATGTGCGCCTGACGTGCCGCCGCTTCCACGACGCGGCGTGGAAGGCCTTCGGCATGACGTTCAACCGCAAGGTCTTCCACCCGCTCACGCACTGCAGCGCCGTGAGTCTCGCGACGCTGGCCTCGTGCGGCACGGCGGCGCGGCAGGTGACGACGCTCAATCTGAGCACGGTGACGTTCTCCCGGGGCGGGCTCGCGATGTTGAGATTGTGGAACGCGGATAAGGCGGAGCGCGGGGTGGGGCCGGATGCGAGGGCCGCGAGGCTGGTGGGGGTGGCGTGCGAGGATGACTACCAGCGCATCATGCTGTATGACGAAGTGGCGGAGGGCAACGGGGAGCTGGCGCAGCGGTTCGTCAAGGCTTTGACGGGGCTGAGGAATGTGAATGCCGTCGAGATTGTGTCTTGGCCCACGAGGTAAAGGTGTGGGTGTTCCGTTCCACGTACCTTGATGCTGACGCCCGTTGCACAGGAGATGTTGGCAGTGGCCTGCTGAGCTCACGCAAGGGCCGGAAAGCCAGCACGGCATGGATGAAGCGTGTCGGGCGCGTCTCGTGGACATTTACCGGGGCGAGGAGCACGCCGAGCGGCGCGTGCTCGATCGTCTCCGGGAAGCTCTGCTGGGCAACTCGATCCTGCGCGACAGCCTACACGAGCTGTATGTGGTGCCGGAGGTCGACATGGCCGCCCTCCCCCTCGGTCTCCAGATCCCCCTGTGCTCTCGCGAGACCAGCGTGAAGCCTCTCACCCTATTCCCAGCGCTGAGCAAGCTTGATATCCAGGTAGAGCACAACTGGCTCTCCATCCCCTCCGCCTCGGCCCATGGCCATCTAGTCCCGGCCTTCCTGATCGGCATGCCGGCGCTCACGACCCTGCACCTCTCGCTCCCGCGCATGAACGAGGCGACGGGCGAGCGCGTCTTCGGCACGCGCCTCTTCCTCAACATCGCCGCGCTGCCCGCGTTCCGCCAGCTGCGGGACCTCCGGCTGGAGAACCTGCACCTCTTCTCGTCGACGCTGTTCAAGGAGTTCTTGCACAAGCATGCCAAGACCCTGCGCCGATTGGTGCTGGTCCAGTTCACCATCCCGCAAGGCCAGTGGAGGGAGCTGGTGGTGTGGATGGGCCACGCCCTGCAGCTGGAGTTCTTCGCGGGGGGGCACAGGGCGTCCAAGTGGCTGGGGCCGGGCGATGCGGCACATTCGCCGACGCAGGACGAGTGGAAGAAGCTGGCTAGGGAAGTATCGCGGTGGAAGGTGGATTAGTACTCGCTGGATGGGTGGTGAGTCGCTCAGATGCCTCTCCCGTTGGTTCACATTGCTCGGGAATGGCAGCCGTGGAGCGTGCATCTCCGTCGGGATGGCACGCGCTGCTCAAGTGCGTGGCAAGCGTCTTGGATGGATTTGCGCACGTCGTTAGGCGGGGTACCAGGGTAGCGGACGACACTCATTTCGTTGTGCTGCGGATCTATGGGCGGTGAAAGAGCGGGTTAGACAGGATCAAGACCAGTCTCCCACTCGTGGGTATTGCCCAGAGCATCATCAGCCCAGGCCTCAGCATTCGGGTCCGTAGGGCTCAAACCTTCCACGCCGAAACTGAAGTCGAAATTGGAGAGCATATGGAGGTCAGTGGTTGGTGACCAGGGTGAGGGCTGCTCCACGCTAGTGATGTCTGCAATCGGACTCGTGGTCGCCGACTGACCGCCGGATGAGATGAGTGCGATTCGGGAAGACAGGTCGATCATGTTCAAAGCGTGCCTCATCATCCCGGCTCCAGCATCGCTGTTCACCTTCAGGGACCAGATGAGCTCCTTGAGCTTGCCGTCGTAGAATGCTTTTTCCGTTTCGTTGACGGCCGTCCGGCTGAGAAGCCGGCCGAAGTGGTACACTAACGTGCAGCACTGCGCAGAGGTGTTATACCAGAATGCTGCGAGATGTAGAGCCTGCAGGCGTTGGACAAAGTCGATGGCATTGACCAGCCTCTCCCGTGCAGCAGCCCGGCAGACGGCGATGGGCACATGGCTCGTGTCTGGCAGGAGTGAGAGTTGTGTAATGAGCTGGCGATGTATCGCGGCTTCGATAGTGAGGTAGGCCAGCTTCAGATACGAGACCGAGCTGAGCTTCATGGAGGCTAGAGTGTCCATCTTCAGTGAGTCTGGCAGCGTGGTGAACCAATCTTTCAGTCTGATTTGTAGCGGTTTGAGGCGATCTAGCAGTGCGGTTGCCTTGTCCTCCGTAGCCTCGAGGGAGCGTTGCGCAGCGCCGGAGAAGAGGCCGCTCAGCACGTCGGACAAGATCACTGTGAGACCTGCCATGTTGACGAAGACGAGGCGTCCTCTCTGGACCTCTGCGCTGCCTGCAGCCTCGTCCTCGGCATCTCTGGGAATGTCATCAAGGTGCAAGTGATTTACGCCCCAATCATCGGAGCTGATGCGTGATGGCCTTCCGTCTAAGAGGGCCGTCCACTTGTCTTGCATGAAGACGCTCCAGGACAGCCGACGGCGAAGACTGATCTCCCACAGGGGGATGTCCCACTCTCCGGCATCGAGGTGGAGGCCCAGTCCGAACGCTAGTTCGACCAATTGCGCGGTCAGACTGGGGTTGCTATAGCCACTGATCGAGTCCTGTGTCGTTGCAGTGTACTGCGATAACAGCAACCCCGCTTGCACCGTCGACAGTTTCGGCCGTCTGACCATGCTCTGAAACGAAACCAAGGCAGTGTCTCTTAGCTTGATAAGGTCTGGCTTCGGTATGGTCGACAGAGTCTCGCTGTAGCTCCAGTACGAGGAGGCCAGCAGGTACACGGCAGCCAGAAGCGGCGGACTGAATTCCCGGTACGAACGTGCATATTTCTCCAGGAAGACGTCCTTGTGCAGGATTGGGAACGCCGGCTGAACAATCCGGAAGTACAGTCGCACAAGCTCTGCGCCGCTTCCCTGAACGCTGGCTTCGACCTCTTCGATGAAAGCGGCCTCCTGATGATACGCAAGGGTGCTTGCATCAGGGATGATCTGGAATGCGTGGGTTGAACTTACGAACCGGACTCTGACCTGATCCTTCCCTGAATTGGTCGCTTCGCCAGATGCCATGCTATACGGATCGAGAACATCATTGGACCCGATGTACCGGCTGTGGTGGAGATTCTGCAATCCAAGGGTCCGTTTCAACAGCGTTGCGCCGGGCAGATCGTCATACTCCTCAACGCCGGTGCCTGGCGCCGTCCGAATGACTTTCCGCCGCCCCTGACCGGTCTGTTCGGTCACTATCGACCGCTTCCGCTGCGTCGCTGCTTGCTCATATGTGCAGGCTTGTGCGTAGAAGCGACAGAGGACGCAAATCGTCTCGCCATCATCGGTCACGCATTTGGTCTTGCGTCGCCGGCATGCCTACGGACGAGTGTGAGCATACACTCTCGCTTGTGTGAGGTACATTAAGGTGAGACGGATCATGCGGATGAGATAGTCGATGTTCCCGGAAAGCTGCCAGCTTGGACGACGTGCTAAGTCCTGCCGCCCGTAGCGGGAACATGGCGGAACACATCGAAGAGAGTAGGAAGGTCGCGCTTACATACTACGTAGCATTAGCGAGTACGCCCACGATGAGATGAGTTCCCTGTCGCAACCAACCATCGCATGGGCGTGCGCGTCTCACCGTCTCTGGCATCAAGTGCTAACCCTGCCAGATGCGCATCAGGTCGCTGATGCTGCATTGCGGAACGGCCGACGGTGAGTACTGGAGGCAGTGGGCGGGTGAGGTCTTGGGCTAAGCTAGGGCGGGAAGATAAGAACGGGTAGTCCCGCTCCACGTACGCGGTCGGGTGCTGCCGTTGCGTCCGTGGCTCCTTCAGTCTTCTCCTGAGACGCGGCCACCACTTGACTCACTACATGTACATACACGTTGATGTCGACCCGCGTATGACTTAGCAACTTGCCGACGCGGTAGACCACGTGATTGAAGCGCGGGTCTACAACGTACTTCACCGGACTCTTAGGTCGTGGAGGTGCTGCTGCAAAGTTGGAGGCTCAGCCATGGCCTTTCCGCCAGCCGCCGCGCTCAGGCGGCAGACATTTCGTACTGCCTCAGATGGTGTTACCACTGGGCGACATTATGAGCCTCTTCCGTCTGGCGGTCATAGTTGGTGCTCAACACCGAGGTGGGCAGCTCGGTGATGCCAATCGCAGGACGATCAACCGAAGACAATGACAGACCCAAAAATGACTACACTGACCTCTCGAACTCTCTCGTTATATCGAAGACCTTGCCATCAGTTCCCGAGGCGCCAAGAACGGTCACACCGAACGGCAGTCTTTTTCCGCCCTCTTCGTAAAAGCTGGCATTCAAAGCTATTCCACATAGGTCCAGCACGTTTGCAAAGTGGGTGAACTCGCCGAGTCTCGCGTTCAGCTTCAGTGGATCCGCCATCATCGCGGCGACTGTTGGGTGGCATGGCACCGTCGGGACGAGGAGGACGTCAATTTCCTCGAAGATCTGGGCGGCCTGCCTTGTGAATTGGCCCTGGAGGTGCTGGTCCCGGAAGACATCCCACGGCTTGCTGTCTCTCTCCATGGCCGCCTTGAACAGATCGCGGATCGGTGGCTCGAAACGATCGAGATTGCTGCCCAGGAAATCCGCCCCGAGACATGCTATGCGCTCGTTGAGCAGGGCTCCCTCGTACAGCAACTGATTGCCACCATTGAAGGGCGCCCAGTCGACCTCGACCCTCCGTCCCCCTGCTCTCTGCATCCTTTCTGCCGCCTTAGCGAACTGCTGCTGGAAGAGAGGCGTGCATACTTCCAAGGCGGTTGGCGGAGGTACGCCGAAGACGAAGCCGCCAGCTTTCGGGCCGCGGAAATCGACGTGCCACAACGGGAGAGACTGTTGAGATTTGGCACAAGGATCCGACGGATCTGGCCCTTCTTCCGCCACGAGCCACACAGCGCGCGCCTCCTCAACGCTCGGTGCCAAGACCGTAATGGTGTCGAGGGTCTTGCAAGCCGGCACAAGGCCTTGCGCCGAAAGAGTGCCTTTCGTTGGCTTGAACCCGGTAATGCCATTGAAAGCAGCTGGTGCTCGTCCGGAACCGGCGGTGTCTGTGCCCAAAGTGAAGGAGACGAGCTTTGCTCCGACAGCCACCGCTGACCCAGACGAGGAGCCTCCGGAGATCCGCTCGCTGTCATAGACGCTACGAGGGGCCCCGAACGGTGATCTACAGCCGGACAGGCCGGTGGCCAGCTGGTCGAGGTTGGTCTTGCCGACGAGAAGCGCGCCGGCATTCAAGATTGCGTCCAGCACGCGAGCATTCCGATCTGGTGTATAGGTATAAGCTTCACAGGCGGCTGTGGTGGGTATCCCGGCGACGTCGATGGTGTCCTTGACACCAAATGGCAGTCCATAGAGTGGTGGCAAGGGCTGACCATCGTAACGTTGCTCCAGGGCCTGTGCGGCTTGTAAGACCTCGTCGGGCGACTTCAGGAAAGTCCATACTGCTGGATCCTTCTTCTGGTATTCGGCGACCTTCGAAATCACATGTTCGGCGACTTCCGTCGGACTAGTCTCCCGTCGGCTGTACTGTGCGCGCAGCGCTGGTATCGAGAGGTCGCCATTGAAGCCAGGTGGTGTTGTAGGGGGAGACAGAGGGGCCTTTGCCGCGTACTTCAACAGCTCGGTCGACGGGCTGACGTACCCGAACAGCCCATCAAAGGAGCACATCATCTCAAGAGTCTGATCGACGAAAGGGGCCTTGAACCCAGACGTGCAGTCCGTAAGGACGCAGCACTCGAAGCCTCGATCGCTCGCCTCCCGGAACGTCGCATTGACGCAGCATTCGGTCGTGACGCCCGCGATCAGGATGTGCGTGATGCCCCGCGCAAGCAAATGCCGGTGCAGCGTCGTGTTCCAGAACGAGCCCTTGCCAGGCTTGTCAACCACCACTTCGCCAGGGAACGGCTTGAGCTCGTCGATAATGTCGTGGCCGTGCTCGCCGCGGATCAGCAGGCGGCCCATGGGGCCTTTGTCGCCAATGCCAAGCGTATGCTGACCTGACGGCGCTGCCAGCTGTCGCAGCCGCTTGGAAGGTGGTAGATCGGAAAGGTCTGGCATGTGCCCTTCACGGGTATGCATGACCTGCAGACCCAGGCTCCGTGCAGCGTCGAGGACTTGTCTGGCCCTCGGGACAATTTCTCGCACAGTGCGGAGCGCCTCGGGGTCGCCACATTGCAGGTCGCCATAGCCGCCTTTGTCGAGGAAGTCACGCTGCATGTCGATCATGAGCAATGCGGTCGACTCCAGCTTAAACCTGTAGGCGTACGGTCTCGCCGTGGAGAGCTCCATTGTCGCTGTCGAAGACATGGTTGAGGCCTGAAAGGCTAGAGGGAGGTGCTTCTTGATCAAGACAGAATCAACGAGCTGAATCAACGAGCTATCATTCGGTCATACTGGATCGAAGTAATAGCGCGTCTTCTAGAGGACGACTTGTCGCAGCTTTACAGTCGCCGGCTGTTTCGCCTACGGCGCGCGATAAGAGCTCGCCGAGGGCGCCGGGCGGCAGTACCCGGCGTGCTTGTAGCATCACTCCACAGCTGCAGCAAGCTGAGTTGCTCAACTTCTGGCGTTTCTGGGCACAGCGTTGGCCGGCGGCCCATCGCCAATTACTTTCAAGCAGCATTGCTGATAGTGCTGAACATACAGATGCCACCAGGAACGTGGGTCACCCGATAAGCATATCGTGGCATTGGGATGTTCGGTAGGGTTCGCAAAGACATATGTAGGTTGGATCGCTGCCTCTCTTTCCTCGCGACTAGTCATAAATTCAGCACCTGCTTCACTCCCTGCTACAGTAGCGTGCAACATGGCTACCACCCTTCGCCAAAGGATTGATGCTACCAAGGCCGACCTCAAGGCGAAGACGAAGCCTTCGGGCTGGGTCCTTCCCAAAGAGAGCACCTCCTTCGCGGACAAAGACAGCTGGAGCAACATCGACTCGGACGTCACTCCAATTGAGAGACGGACGTGGAGCTCATGGACCATTCTGGGCTTCTGGATCTCCGACGCGCTGAATGCCCAGGGATGGCAAGCGCCCAGCAGCATCATTGCTGTAGGCCTTACCTGGAGAGAGGCGGTCTATTGCATCCTTCTGGGATCAACGATTGATACCATCCCACTTGTCCTGAATGGCATGATCGGCGCGCATCTGCATGTCCCGGTCCGTAACACTCTGTGGCATTGATGTGACAGTGGTTGATTGCGTGATAGTTCCCAATTGCTGTTCGATCCTCATTCGGCTTCTACTTCGCACGGTTCGCTGTCGTGGTCCGCATGATCACGGCCCTCTTCTGGCACGCCATCCAGACGTACACGGGCTCGACCGCGATGACCCAATGCATCCGGGCCATCTGGCCGAGCTATCTCGACATCCCGAACACCATCCCCGAGTCGGTGGGCATCACGTCGCAGCAGCTGGTGTCCCATGTCATCTTCTGGAGTATCCAGTTCCCGATCCTGCTGACGCCGTAAGTGAGATACACGAGGGCCGTCAGGAGTCGCGCTGACTGGGGTGGGTTAGGCCGCATAAGCTGAAGTGGTTCTTCTGGTTCAAGTCCGTTGTGGTCATCATATCGTCTGTGGGTGTCGTCATTGCCATGACAAAGAAGGCTGGGGGCACGGGAGACATCTGGGTGCGGGATGAGAGGAGTAGAGCGGATGTGGCAAGTTGCTAACGTGGCCGCAGAAACAAGAGTATCAAGTCCACGGCTCCGCGCGGTCATGGATCATCATGTCATCCATGATGAGCGTCACAGGGGGCTGGGCGTGAGTCCATCACACCGACGCGTGATGACCAGCATAATGACGGACTCTCAGCACCATGGCGACCAACGTACCGGACTTCACACGCTACTTGGCGAAGCCTCGCGGCGTCTACTGGCAAGCGCTCTTCCTCCCCCTGCTCTCGATCATGCTCGGCCTCTTCGGCGTCATCTCCACCTCCTCCGCCAAGGTCGTCTACGGCGAGTACCTCTGGGACCCCCTCACCCTCGCCGCGCAATGGCACGGCCCCGCCGGCCGCTGCGGCGCCTTCTTCGTCGGCTTCACGTGGGTGGTAGCCCAGATCGGCACGAACCTCAGCGCCAACGTCATCAGCGCGAGCAACGACCTGGTGAATCTGTTCCCCAAGTACATCAACATCCGGCGCGGCGTGGTGTTGATCACGATCACCGCCGGGTGGGTCATGGTGCCCTGGAAGATTGTCCACTCGGCGGCGTCGCTGCTGAGCTTCATGGCGGGGCTGGCCATCTTCCTCTGCCCGATCGCGGCGCTCCTTGCGACGGACTACTGGCTGGTTAAGAAGCGAAATATCGATGTTCCCAGTCTGTACCGGAAGCACGGCCGGTATTACTATGATTATGGATGCAATTGGCGAGCAGCTGTTGCATTTATTTGCTCCGTTGTGCCGAGTGTGCCTGGGTGAGTGCATAACACTAGCGGCCTCGAATCAGCATGCTAACATCTCGCAGCCTTGCCAAAGCAGTCAACCCCAGCGTCTCCATCTCGCCCGGCATCGAGCATGTGGTACGTCCGGGGAGTCGCTACTGACCGCTTCCGGCCTCCTGCTGACGATGCCAGTACCAAATCAACTACCTGTACGGCTTCACAACAGCGTCCTTCCTGTATTGGGCTCTGTCTCACTACTTCCCTGCTACGGAGACCCTGCTCCCTGCTTGCATCTACGACGATACGACGGTGATCGATGGGGTGGAGTGGAAGAATGATGGTGTCCATACCCCAGAGGTGGTCGAGGTTGATGAGAAGACTCCGCACTCGGGTATTGGTCAGGTCTAGCTTGCGTGTGTGCTTCAATAAACACCCAAGTAACGGCCTACGGTACGGGAATCGGAGCTACTGAACATATCCTGCTCTACGTATGTCGGAATGAGATTTTGCAATGCATGAGTAAGATGTCAGAGTACTGCACAGTGTCTCAGCACTGCCGTACTGAAATGAGTCTCTCGTGAGGTCCTCAGTAATGACATGCCAATGCGCAGATCGCAGGACGGCAATCCGGCCGCGGGACGCAAAATTAAGCAGCCAATGAAGTGCCAAGAGGCTGTCGCCAGATCTCGTCGCTCCTCACTGAACCTCTGAACTCGCCCACGACCATCGAGCATTCTAGCACGTGGGGAGGACATGCGTGAGACCGTTGCACTAACTGCGCGCGACAGTCATGCTGGACTGGACACGCACGAGAGGATTTCATGTCCGGGTATAAGTCTACGGTATCCTCCTTCTTTCAACACCAAAGTAATTGGCCAACACCATGGCTCTCCTCAACATGATACCCATTCTCCTACTCCTTGCCTGTTCTATTGTGTGGGCCGTTGACAATGACACCACTCCAATGCAGATACGGCTGGCCTACGCCGGTCCTACTGGCATGACCGTGAGCTGGAACACCTATCAGCAGCTCGCAAGTCCTACAGTCCACTTCGGCCGGTACGTACGCTCGGGACTCTCCTCTATACGGACTGGCATCTAATGGCAAGCTTCCAGCGAAGGGGACTGCCTGGATCGCAGCGCTTCAAGCAACATCTCCATCACTTACCAAACGTCGACAACATTCAACAACCATGTGCAGCTCACTGGCCTGCAGCCCAATACTAGATACTATTACAACTTGGAAGATACCAATACGACGCAACCCTACACGTTCACCACGCCTCGTGCCACCGGTGACCACACCCCCTTCGTAGCCGCCGTCGTCGTCGACCTTGGCACCATGGGCCGCGACGGCCTGACGAATTTCACCGGCACCGGCGCGGCCAACCCCCTGGCCCCGGGCGAGCGCAACACGATCCAGAGCCTGCAGGACCACCAGCATGAATTCGAGTTCCTCCTGCACAGCGGGGACATCGCGTACGCCGACTACTGGCTCAAGGAAGAGATCCAAGGCTTCCTCCCCCGGACCACCGTCGAAGAGGGCGCGGCAGTCTACGAGCGCATCCTGAACGACTTCTACGACCAGATGGCGCCGATCACCAGCCTCAAACCCTACATGGTCGGCCCGGGCAACCACGAAGCCAACTGCGACAATGGCGGCACGAAGGACAAGGCGAACAACGTCACCTACACGGTCGACATCTGCATGCCCGGCCAGACGAACTTCACGGGCTACCGCAACCACTTCCGCATGCCGGCCGCGCAGTCCGGCGGGCTGGAGAACTTCTGGTACAGCTACGACTACGGCATGGCTCACTTCGTCCAGCTGGACACCGAGACCGACCTCGGGCACGGCTTCGTCGCCCCCGACGAGCCGGGCGGCAGTGAGGAGGAGGAATCCGGTCCGTTCGCGACGCTGATGAACCAGCAGACGGACTGGCTCGCGGCGGACCTCGCGGCCGTCGACCGGCGCAAGACGCCCTGGATCGTCGTCGCGGGGCACCGGCCCTGGTACATCTCCATCGCGAACGACTCGTCGGACGTCTGCTGGGTGTGCAAGGACGTCTTCGAGCCGGTCTTCCTGAACTACTCCGTCGACCTCGTGCTCAGCGGGCATGTCCACGCCTACGAGCGCAACGCGCCCATGTTCGACAACACGCCGGATCCGCGCGAGCTGGACGACCCGGCGTTCCCGTGGTACATCACGAATGGCGCGGCGGGGCATTACGACGGGCTCGATACGCTGGATCGGCCGCTGCAGAACTACTCCCGCTTCGCGCTGGATACTGCGTACGGATGGTCGAAGTTGACGTTTCATAATGCGACGCATCTGACTCAGGACCTGGTCTTGTCGGGCAACGACTCGATCGCGGATTCGGCGACGCTGTACAAAAGGCACGCGACCTCTGGCGGTGGGTATGGCAATGGTCATCATGCGAGGCCGAAAGCTCGCCCGGGCCACAGACACGGTGGAAGTGGCTGGTAGGATGGTGGGACTCATGTGCGCTTCGCAGTGCCGCCTACTCTTTGAGCTCGTAAAGCTTTTCAGAGGCCATGTCGAGTCTGGTGACATGACGGGTGGATGACCAGAGTGGTGCGAGGTCACAAGGCTGCCCTGTAAGGTGATACCACATTGCAGTCTCAATGGCACGAGTCATGGATCTGCTTTCAAGTCCACGATCGCCACACGGGTCTTCCGGCTGCTGCCGCGGCCGGGCCGAGTGCCTCGGGCATTGTCTCGCGGCGTGCCTGCACTCTGAGCCTCGCGAGCCTCGCTGCCCTCGCTGCCAGCTGCCTCCGGTGGATCGTGCCTGCGCGCAAGAGTCCACGGATCACACTTCATCGTCGTCCATCAGCAGCCATCCCAGCCCCGGGGGACCCTGGCATCTTGCCTCACCCCCGGGCGCCATTTTGCCTCCTCCCCTCTCACGTCCGCGGGCACTGCGCGTCTCACTGACCTCCCCCACCGCCACCACCACTGACGCCGACGCCAACCCCGAAGCCAAAGCGAATGCAACCAACCTCGGCTCCTCGCGGAATGCGAGGTGGGGGCAACTTTCTCGTCGTCATCCAAAGCGCGGTGGACGGCAACAGATGTGCCTTTTTGGGAGGCCGTGGGAATGGTTGTCCTGGGGCTGCTGTGAGTGTGTCAGCGGTCAGGGGAGGCAGATGTAGATGCGGATGTGCTGCGACGCTGGAGTGGCACAGCGATGGAGTGCTCTGCGACGTTCCGCGGGACGTCAGCGGTGGGTCGGGAAGAGCGTCTCAATAGCGGGGTCTTCGTGTATTAATACAACCCAGTATCTTTCTAGCCTGGTGTATCACCCTCCCCCAATGAACGAAACCTCCCCCACAAATTGGCTAGAAAGTAGATCTAGATGCGCAGCACGCTGCCGTCGAGCAGCATAGCGTAGAGGCCGACGATGGCGGATCCGAGCATGATGCTCGCGCGTCCTAACCACCCCGTTAGCCAACCCCTCCATCCATCCATCCACTTCACCCAGGGAGAATGCGTACCGTAGTTCAACCTCGTCCACCTCTGCTGCAGGAAGCGCAGCTCCTTCTCACTCCGGTCATCCCCCTCATTCTGCTCCAGATTCTTGGCCAAGACCGCCATGCGCTTGTTCATCGGCACCATGATCAGCAGCGC